>CAMZMU010000076.1:21230276-21514064 GCA_947311845.1 Poa pratensis | reverse complement strand
GAGTCCAAGGAGAGACGGAGGCGGCCGAGGAGGGCCCACCACCATAGGGCGCGCGGCCCCACCTCCAACCGCGCCGTGGTGTGGTGTGGCCCCTCGGGTCGCTCCAGCCGTCGCCCTTACGTCTATTTATTCATCTTCGCGGGAAAACCCTAGACACCCGAGTCATTATCCACGAAAAGTTTCAGAGACACCGCCGCCGTCAACCCTAACTCGGGAGGGTTCAGAAACTCTTCCCGGCACCCTGCCGGAGAGGGGAATCATCACCGGAGGGGTCTACATCACCATGCCTGCCTCCGGAGTGATGCGTGAGTAGTTCATCCTTGGACTACGGGTCCATAGCAGTAGCTAGATGGTTGTCTCTCCACTTTATGCTATCATGTTTAGATCTTTGTGAGCTGCCTATCATGATCAAGATCATCTTATTGTAATGCTACATGTTATGTTTGCTGGGATCGATGAATATTGAATACTATGTCAAGTTGATTATCAATCTATCTTATATGTTATTTATGATCTTGCATGCTTTCCGTTACTAGTAGATGCTTTGCCCAAGTAGATGTTTGTAACTCCAAGAGTGAGTATTTATGCTAGATAGTGGGTTCATGCCTCCGGTAATCTGGGAGAGTGACAATAACTTCTAAGATTGTGGATGTGCTATTGCCACTAGGGATAAAAACCGATGCTTAGCTTAAGGGTACGTCGTTAGGTCTAATGCATTTGTTTACATTACGCACATTACTTAATGCAATTATCCGTTGCTTGGAACTTAATACCAACGGGGAACTCGGTATGACAACCTGGCGGGATTATTAGTCATTAGACTCTGTTGGATAACGGTCTATATATTTTGTCGTATGCCCACATGAATATCATAGTAATCATCATGTCCTATATATGCATTGTCATGCCTCAATATTTTGTCAATTGTCCAGCTGTAATTTGTTCACCCAGCATGTTAGTTATCTTTTATGGAGACACCACTAGTGAACTGTGCACCCCGGTCCATTCTTTTACACTGATAATACAACCAACTGCAAACACTGTTCCTTTTCATTCTCTGCAATTTACAACTGTTTTCCACACCATACGTTTAATTCTTTGTTTTCAGCAAGCCGGTGAGATTGACAACCTCACTGCTTCGTTGGGGCAAAGTAGTTTGATTGTGTTGTGTGCAGATTCCACGTCAGCACGCCGTGACAACCTTCCGAAGTGATTTCTTGCTCCTACTGGTTCGATTAGACCTTGGTTTCATACTGAGGGAAAACTGCTGCTACACTGCATCATACTTTCCTCTTGGGGTCTCCCAACGGACGTGTGATCAACGCAATCAATTACGCACATTATTGAATGCGATTATCCGTTGCTTGCAACTTAATACCAACGGGCAACTCGGTATGACAACCTGGAGGTGGATTATTAGTCATAGACGCTGTTGGATAACGGTCTATGTATTTTGTCGTAATGCCCACATGAATATCATAGTAATCATCTGTCATATATATGCATTGTCATGCGCTCAATATTTTGTCAATTGCCCAACTGTAATTTGTTCACCCAGCATGTAGTTATCTTTTATGGAGAGACACCACTAGTGAACTGTGGACCCGGTCCATTCTTTTACACTGATAATACAACCAACTGCAATCATTGTTCCTTTTCATTTTCTGCAATTAAACACTATTTTCCACACCATACGTTTAATCTTTGTTTTCAGCAAGTGATACCCGATGACGTAGTTACCTGCGTCAAAAGAATGTGGGTTAGGTTGAGACTCCAAGTGCAGAGTGTGTAGTAAGTGGAAGACGTGTTTTCCCCACGAGGGGTGACTCGAGGGTTTAATATCGAACTCTCGGGGAATCAGTAGTGAAGATTTATCTTTCCTATCCTTCTTTTGGTTACCTACAAAACAAAGTAAATGTTTTGGTCCTCAACCTCACCTAGTGGTTGTCAAGCACAAGGTGTGAGAATGATATCAAGATAATATGCAATGCAAACAAGAAATAAATATGCAATGGTGGTAAATAAATATGCAAGGATGGTGGTAGCAATGATAAATGATATTTTTGGGTTTTATATGATGAATGCAAGATGTAAAAGTGTTTTTGTATTTTCGGATTTTTAAATGGCAGAAAATGGAAAAGTGGTAAAAGTGGTTGGAAAGGTGTTTCTTATGATTAAAAATGGACCGGGGTTCATGGTTTCACAAATGCACTCTCTCTTTAATAAAGTGGTAGACAATGGAACACTAGAGTTGACATATGAGATTGCAACACAACAGTTTAATGACAAGTTATAATTATATGGGCATCACGTCCTAACATAGAGACCTTTTGGTTATTAGTCTCTCTTATACTCCACCAAGATGCGAACTAAATCATAACACCTCAGTAATTAAGATAACTCAGAGTATAGCAATAAGTATCATGACATGAAGTTAAAATAAGAACATGCTAGATCTAGTCATGGAGTAGTGGCAATGGTCACACCCACATCTCCGGTAGCATGGTATTTCTTTTTATCCCTAGTGAGGCAACAAAGTAAGATACCCAAGTGGATCGCAGAACTTTCTCTCACGTTCACTGCACTAGCCACCCCCCGTTACTCCAACTAATGCACACGTTCCCCCTCACACGCTCTCATAAACATGCTTGATCATGACAAGTAAATAAGAACGGGGTACATAATATGCATCTACTTTCATAACTGAAACAAAACCATTGCAATCTCAAACATATATTAACTCATAAAAAGATCCACCACAAAGGTATTACATAGATGACCGTAATCATGTTCAGCAGCTCATACGGTACTAATTAGTGAAGCTCAAGAGAGAGAGATACATAAGTTACTTCCACAAACCCATAGTCCAGAGGTGGACTACTCCCTCTTCATCATGGAGACGGTGGAGAAGTCGTTGGAGAAGATGGAGACCACGCCGGCAGCGCCCCGCCGGAGTTTTCCCCCTCCAATCTGCAACTCCAGGTCTCTGTTTCGGTGTTTCTGTGTTTCTGCGGCGCTCCTTCCAGAGAACGTCGGGGACTATTTTTATAGGCGGTTTTAGGTCAAAACGGAGTCGGTGGAGGAAAGATCGACGGCAACGGAGCTCCGAGGCCCAAAAGGGGGTCCCACGCGGCCAGGTACTGGCCGCGTGGGCCCACCTTTTGGCCCTCGGGCCTCCGCTTGTTTGCTTCCTTCGCTCCCAAGTCTTCTTCCTTCCAAAAATGATGCTCGTAAATTTCAGGTCATTTGGACGTCGTTTGGGTCCCTGAAACATTAAAATATAGAAATAGGGTTTTCTGCCTGTGCAGGGTTAATTCCATAAAAATAGGAAACATATCAAATATTCCCAAAATCATTATAAAACAGTGATATAACCCTTATATGATGCAAATATGACTGGAATATAAGTAAAATAATGCAAAGTTCATGTATGCATTTTACATGCATCAACATCCCCAAGCTTAACCTATACTCGTCCTCGAGTATGAAGGTGATAAAACTAACATGGACTTTGCAATTTAATACTATCAATGGATATCAAAGATGATTACTATTGCTACATAGAGTCAAATGATTCATTCTTAAAAGGAGTAGCAATATGCAAGATAGTTTATGAAGTGATATCAAGTATTCAATGCAAGGATGTTCAATGATAATTCACAAAGTGTAACATAAAAGAAAGTACTATGGACCACATGTATGCATAATGATAAGTAAGAACATCCTACAATGGTCATAGAGTATTGATGAAAATCTGAATATAAAAGGTGGACACTTTGGAAAGATATATATGAGTAGAGGTAAAGCATGAATAAGTTTCATCTAACTTCTGAACTTCTCTACTTAAGTTAATGATTGTAATGTGGTAATCCTTGGTGTCAAGCTCTCATTCCCCTATCATAGCATCTTGAATGATTAAGTTTAAAGTGAAAGCAAATATGAGTAGTGTGCTTGACAAAGTACAGGTTGAAAGTCTCATGCCCCTTGAATACAAGTACCTACTCCATGTGTTACTCAACTTGGAAACAAAGCAAGTTCAAGTTAAATATCATTGTAAGTAATAATAGTATCATTAAGAGCGTCAACTGGGGTACCTCTTGTCCCAGGATATGGAACAAGCCCATATCAAAATGACAAGACAAACAAACACAATGAACAATCTCAACACCCTTTTTATTTACCATTAGATAGCTTTTTATTGTAAGGTGTATCACAGAAGGTTCACCATAGCATGTAAGTAAATTTCCACCATGAATGATGCATGGCTTAGATTAGCGGCCCAGGCGTCTCTCTAACCATTTATACAAACTCATTTAAACTCACTTCATTTCCACATTTATTTCACCCATGGTAAGCATCCATAAACAAAAGTACATGATATCAACTAAATGAATGAAGTGCATGTTGAAAGCTTGCCATGTGACAGCACATATGAGCTAACTCTCAACCAAAGACATTTGTCAAGCCACAACATCATAATTTTAATCACAATGGGTCATATTTTATTTATGCAATGAAAGTAAAGTGTGCATCAAGTTCGAGAGAGCTCTATAACCAACTTTTCCCATAACAATCAACAACATAAGCATTTTCATTCAGAGGTATAGATAACACAAATATCATGATAAACATACTCGGAATAGCATAAAGCTAATAGGTAGATATGGTGGACTCACTGGAAAAACTTTGGTTGAAGGTGTTGGAAACAAGTTTTTGCTTGTTGGAATTTTTGGGCTAGCAAGAGGGAGAAAGTTGACCATCTAAATGCATGCATGAGTGTCCATAGAACTAACTAATCCATGTTAAACAAGTAAATAACATTCAGCATCAAAACATGAATAAAAGATAGCTCTTGATAAAATACTTGCAAATTATTACTCATTAACAAGCTCATGAATCATGCAACTATATGTATCTTTTAAAATCAACTCAACATCCCTTTTCCCAATCTTATAATAGCATCCAACATAATTCAACCCAAATTTCCAGTAGCTCTCTCATATATAAATGATAGTGTGGTGGTCTCACAAAATAAAAATCAAACCAAAACAAACAAAAAGACGCTCCAAGTTTATGCGATAAAGTGTTTCGATCGAAAAACAGAAGTTAGACGTGTGCAAACCGAGAGTGTGTAGGTCCAGTGGGGTTGTCTTCACATCCCCAAGCTTATGGTCTTCACCATCCTTGGATAGCTCTTGGTGCATCTCCTCTAATCCCTGTGAAAAAACTTCAAAACACCGTTTCTCCCATTTCTTTTTCTGTGGGGCATTAGTAGTGATAAACAAATAGATTTCTTGCTGCATATAATCCTTAACAAAAATTCATATGAATGTCCAGAAAGTGTATAATGTTGTATGCCTACTCATAAACTCAATTGGATCAAAAAGATTCAAGTTAAAAGTTCAAAGCATGCATCAAACAAAATGGGACAGAATCTGTCCAGAAAAACAGCAGCAGCAAAACGTATTTTTCTACCCTACTTAACTTTGTCGAAAATTCCGAAAAAATTCATGCATACAGAGGATGAAAAGTTGCAACTACAGTTCAAATATGAGCTCATTCGGAGTTACAGAATAAGAATTAAAAATCATACCGTGCACAGATTCGTGCAGGAATAAAATCTCCGAACGCTATAAGCAACTTTTCAAACCAAAATGAGTAAAACTTGGCACTTTATTAAAAATTCCAGAAACTAAACTAAACACAAAGTCTCTTGTTACAGCAAGAGGACACAAAGAAAATCACAAATAAAAACAACCGGGTTGCCTCCCGTAAAGCGCTTTCTTTATAGCCATATAGCTAGGCTTCTTACTTGATGTTTATTGTGGACGAAGCTCATGAGGGAGCTTGAACTGATGTGCCCTCTTCCTTGGGAAGTGTTCCATGCACTTCTTGTGTGGAAACTGAAACTTCACATTCCCTTCTTTTGAATCAATGATAGCACCTGTAGTACGAAGAAAAGGTCTTCCAAGAATAATTGGACTAGAGGTTTTATTCCCCATATCCATGATTAGAAAATCAACAGGCACAAATGTCATATGTAACTCTACCATAACATCACTTACTTTTCCTAAAGCATGTTTAATGGAATCATCAGCAAGTGCAAGTTCAATAGAGCATTTTTCAAGATTTTTCAATTCAAGTACTTCATATAGTTCTTTAGATAAAACAGAGACACTAGATCCTAGATCAAGTATAGCATGGTGTGTCTCTTTTCCAATGGTTACTAGGACTTTGGGAATCCATATATCCCCAAGCTTAGGTGGTATCATAGCCTCTTGGTTGTACCTAGCAATCTTTTCTTTTAAGACATGATTAGCAATATAAGAACCAAAACCAGCTTGGTTAGATTGATGGAAGGATCACTTGCAAATTTTTGTAAGATAGATATTAATTCATGCAAGCTACAATTCTCTAAGTCAAGCAATGGTTCCTTGACTTCACTAAGCATTTTAACTTCCTCAACTTTTTTCTCTAACTCAATTAACAGAAGAGATTCATCATATTCAGTTTCGTTAACTTCTTCTTTTAATCCAACAAGTTGAGACATAAATGGCAACAAATATTCAGGATAGTTCAATAATTCATTAAGAGTTTCCTCCAAAGTAAGAGGAACATTTTCAGCAATATTAATAGAATTCATTCCAACCACAGGTGGTGCTTGTGGTTTCCCTGCAGACATACTCAATAAAGTGGCTTGGTTATCAGCTAGTTTTGACAAGGCTTTGTCTAGTCCTGCAGTTTGGAGTTGTAAGCCTTTAATATCAGAACTAATAGAAGCAACAGACTTATTCAACTCTTGTATCATGGTATTATGACTAGCAACTTGTTCCATAAGAATTTTATTAGCCTCAAAATTATCATTACGTGGTGGCATAGGCTTCCAATTATTATCACTAGCATTAGGATATGGAATAGAAGGACGATTGTTGGGAACATATGGGGGTTTATTATAAGAGTTATAATTGTTGTTACCATACCCATTATTACCATAGTTCCTAATGAAGTTGACATCAATATTTTCAGGATTATTACCAACTAGTTCTTGCAAAGGCACATTTTCAATATTTTGTTTATTAATGAAAGCAAGAATAGTATCCATTTTAGATGACAAATCATTTGTTTCTTCTATGGAGTTCACTTTCTTAGAAGGATTAGGTGCTCTATCAGTATGCCATTGACTATAGTTTTGCAAAATGCTTTCCAATATGTTCTTAGCTTCTACTATAGTTTTTCCCATAAAAGCACCTCCAGCAGCAGAATCAAGAATATTTCTAGACATGTAATTTAGACCATTGTAAAAAGAGTGTAATATGGTCCATTCGTTGACCCATGTGATGGACAAGTTCTAAGCATAAGTTTAATCCTATCCCAAGCCATAGCAACATGTTCATTTTCATTTTGCCTAAAAGAAAGAATGTTGTTTCTATTTTGCAAAATTTTAACAGGAGGATAGTATTTCTTAATGAAAGCTTCTTTTAAATCATCCCAAGTTTTAATGCTATCAATAGGTAATGAATGCAGCCACTCTTTAGCTTTTCCTCTAAGTGAGAAAGGAAATAACTTCAGTTTTAGAATATCACTTTCCACATTTTTAAATTTCTGCATGTCACATATTTCAACAAAATCATGAAGATGCATAGAGGCATCCTCCATAGCACTACCGCCAAATTGTTCCCTAGTTATCAAGTTCAACAAACTAGGACTTACTTCATAACTATCAGCATTTATCTTAGGTGTGGCAATGGGCCTAGCAATAAATTGATCATTTGGAGTGTTTGTGTAATCACACAACTTAGTTCTTTCTCCCATTTTAGCAAGTTTTTATGTGTTTTTTAATTTTTTATGCAAAACTGAAAATAAATGCAAACCGAAATAAAAATGCAAGACAATGACAAAACAAGATAAATTGCTTTGAAGGTAAAGATGGATAAGATGATGCTCACGTAGGTGCAACCTCCCCAAGCTTAGGTGTTAGCACAAGTTGGTGATGAAGTTGACTTGGTGAGATATCCTTGGATAAACCCGGCGCCAGAAAACAGAGCTAGTGCAGGGGACCCTTGGATAAACCTTTCAGCAATGATTCCCCGGCAACGGCGCCAGAAAACAGTCTTGATGGCCCACGTAGTTACCTGCGTGAAAAGAAATGGGTTAGGTTGAGACTCCAAGTGCAGAGTGTGTAGTAAGTGGAAGACGTGTTTTCCCCACGAGGGGTGACTCGAGGGTTTAATATCGAACTCTCGGGGAATCAGTAGTGAAGATTTATCTTTCCTATCCTTCTTTTGGTTACCTACAAAACAAAGTAAATGTTTTGGTCCTCAACCTCACCTAGTGGTTGTCAAGCACAAGGTGTGAGAATGATATCAAGATAATATGCAATGCAAACAAGAAATAAATATGCAATGGTGGTAAATAAATATGCAAGGATGGTGGTAGCAATGATAAATGATATTTTTGGGTTTTATATGATGAATGCAAGATGTAAAAGTGTTTTTGTATTTTCGGATTTTTAAATGGCAGAAAATGGAAAAGTGGTAAAAGTGGTTGGAAAGGTGTTTCTTATGATTAAAAATGGACCGGGGTTCATGGTTTCACAAATGCACTCTCTCTTTAATAAAGTGGTAGACAATGGAACACTAGAGTTGACATATGAGATTGCAACACAACAGTTTAATGACAAGTTATAATTATATGGGCATCACGTCCTAACATAGAGACCTTTTGGTTATTAGTCTCTCTTATACTCCACCAAGATGCGAACTAAATCATAACACCTCAGTAATTAAGATAACTCAGAGTATAGCAATAAGTATCATGACATGAAGTTAAAATAAGAACATGCTAGATCTAGTCATGGAGGAAGTGGCAATGGTCACACCCACATCTCCGGTAGCATGGTATTTCTTTTTATCCCTAGTGAGGCAACAAAGTAAGGTAGATACCCAAGTGGATCGCAGAACTTTCTCTCACGTTCACTGCACTAGCCACCCCCCGTTACTCCAACTAATGCACACGTTCCCCCTCACACGCTCTCATAAACATGCTTGATCATGACAAGTAAATAAGAACGGGGTACATAATATGCATCTACTTTCATAACTGAAACAAAACCATTGCAATCTCAAACATATATTAACTCATAAAAAGATCCACCACAAAGGTATTACATAGATGACCGTAATCATGTTCAGCAGCTCATACGGTACTAATTAGTGAAGCTCAAGAGAGAGAGATACATAAGTTACTTCCACAAACCCATAGTCCAGAGGTGGACTACTCCCTCTTCATCATGGAGACGGTGGAGAAGTCGTTGGAGAAGATGGAGACCACGCCGGCAGCGCCCGCCGGAGTTTTCCCCCTCCAATCTGCAACTCCAGGTCTCTCTTTCGTGGTTTCTGTGTTTCTGCGGCGCTCCTCTCCGAAGGGCGTCGGGGACTATTTTTATAGTCGGTTTTAGGTCAAGACGGAGTCGTGGGAGGAAAGATTGACGGCAACGGAGCTCCGAGGCCCAAAAGGACGGGTCCCACGCGGCCATGTACCTGGCCGCGTGGGCCCACCTATTTGGCCCTCGGGTCTCCGCTTGTTTGCTTCCTTCGCTCCCAAGTCTTCTTCTTTCCAAAAATTGACGCTCGTAAATTTGCAGGTCATTTGGACGTCGTTTGGGTCCCTGAAACATTAAAATATAGAAATAGGGTTTTCTGCCTGTGCAGGGTTAATTCCATAAAAATAGGAAACATATCAAATATTCCCAAAATCATTATAAAACAGTGATATAACCCTTATATGATGCAAATATGACTGGAATATAAGTAAAATAATGCAAAGTTCATGTATGCATTTTACATGCATCAGCAAGCCAGGAAGATTGACACCCTTCCTGTTTCGTTGGGGCAAAGTAGTTTGATTGTGTTGTGTGCAGGTTCTACGTCAACAGCCGAACTCTCTTCCACACGCAAGTACTTTTTGGCACCGTTGACAACCTTCAGAAGTGCTTCCTGCTCCTACTGGATCTGATAAACTTGGTAGCTTACAGAGGGAAACTTGCTGCTGCACTGCTTCATACCTTCCTCTTGGGGTCTCCCAACGAACGTGTGTCCCACGTCATCAAGCAATTTTTTTGGCGCCTTTGCCGGGGAGCAAGAGGATTTCTGCAAGGGGAGTTTCACGCTTCCAGTCTCTTTACTTTGTTTTTGTCTTGCTTATTTTTACTTTTATTTTATCTTGTTTGCTTTTAATTATCAAAAACACAAAAAATTGGTTTACTGCATTTAGTTTATTTCGGTTTGTTATTATGTAGTTGTCTATTTGCTATCAATGGTTTCTCTCTTTGAAACAAAATCTTATTGGCTAAGTGGGTTCACGGAGGAACAACAAAATTATTATAAGGAATACCGCTTGTCTCAAAAAGGGAAATATTTATGGGAACAAATAAGTAGATTGAATTATTTTGCTAAAAACTTGTGCTCTACTTATGATGAATCCTACTGCTTCAATGAATCTTTATGTTGTAGAAGGCATAAACACCTCCCTTTCCAATGTGATTATAATGATAATGAAACCTTGACTGCTTATGCTAAAGGAAACTATGATTTTGGTAATCTTGAACAAACTGAAGAATTTTTTTGTTTTTAAGGGTGCCTATGAAATTGCTGGTTATATTCACGATGATGATTCTCCTTATAAATCTAAATTTTTTGCTATACTTGGTTATTGCCTTGAATATTGCAATGATAATCCTTATATCACTGAATTTCTTGAGAAAACTTATTCTCCAGAACAACTTGCTACCTTTCAGGAACCTGTGGGAGAAGAAATTGCTGGAACTGAAAGCTCATTGGATGAAAAAGAGGAAGAGAGTGATAAACAAAAGGAGGATCTACCTCCTAAAGATAGTAACTCTTTAACTCTTACATTATATGATTACCCTCCATGCCTACCTAAGGAGGAAGAATGCTATATTGTTGAATGTCATGATTCTATTGAAATATCTCCTTTTGACAAATTTGAAGTAACAAACTCCTTTACTCAAGTGAAAGAGGAAATTGCAGAAAGTAAAAATGTGCTCCCTAATGTTATATATGATAATGCTCTTGATGACGGTCCGATATTGCCTAATGATATTTATTATACTACTATTGTCAAAATTGGGTTTAATGACCCCACTGTTTTTGAGCTTAATAAAATTTATGTGTTTGTAGATCATGAAAAGCATGCTTTATGTGATAGTTATATTGTTGAGTTTGTTCATGATGCTACTAAAAGTTATTATGAGAGAGGAAAATATGGTCGTAAAAGTTTTCAAGTCACTAAAATACCTTTCTTTATGTTGAAAGTTTTGAAGTTATATTTGTTTCATCTTTCTATGCTAGTTGCTTTATGCTTCAATAATTTATTTTGTTATAAGATTCCTTTGCATAGAAAGTGGGTTAGACTTAAATGTATTTGATATTTGCCTCTTGATGCTCTCTTTTGTTTTTCAACTCTTATACCTATGAGAGCATCGTTAAAATCTTCAAGGCTAGCTAAAAGGCATTAAAGAAAGCGCTTTTGGGAGGCAACCCAGTATCTTTTGTTTTCAGTTTAAGCCAAGGAGTTGTTTACTTCTGTAACAATTCATTTGTATCTTTATTTTATCGCATTGTTGTGCCAAGTGAAGCCTCTAATAGGAAGATGATGCTAGATTTGGATTTCTGCGCAGGAACAGATTTCTGCTGTTCACCGTTTTACTTCTGTAAAATCACAGAAAAATTATTTAAATCTGCAAAGTTTTGTGCGTGATCCTCAGATATGTATGCATCTTTCGTTAGTTTTGCGTTTTTCGATCGGAGCATCGTAAGTGCCTCGAAAAAATTCGTCTTTACAGACTGTTCTGTTTAGACAGATTCTGTCTTTTATTTTTCGCATTCTCTCTTTTACTAGTGTTGAGTGGAATTCTTTTTTAGGGTGAAGAGCTTCACATAACATCAGTGGCAGTAGTTAATGTTAGAAGTAACGGTCATGTTTGTGTCCTTATAGAACATGTGAGTTTTTGATTGTGCACTAACCCTCTAATGAGAATTACTCTGAGTTTGGTGTGGCGGAAGTTTTCAAGGGTCAAAAGAGAAGGATGATATAATGTGATCAAGAAGAGTGAAGAGCTTAAGCTTGGGGATGCTCCCATGGATCACCCCAGCATATTTCAAGAAGACTCAAGCGTCTAAGCTTGGGGATGCCCAAGGCATCCCCTTCTTCATAAGCAACTTATCAGGTCATCTCTAGTGAAACTATATTTTAATTCTTTCACATCATATGTGCTTTACTTGGAGCGTCCCTGTGCTTTTATTTTCAGTATTTTATTTTTCTTATGGTCAACTTGATTGGACCCTAGCATCCTTGATTGGGAGAGAGACACGCTCCGCTTTTTCATATGAATACTCCTATTCTTCACTTATACTTGTTGAGTATTCTTATCTAGCTATTGCTATGCTTTTAGCTCCTGTTTTGCATGCATCTCTTATTCAGAGCTGTTAGTTCTTTTAAAGAAAGTACTCTCTTGCTTCACTTATAATTGTTTGGAGAGTTTATGTTGAAATAAATTGATTGGTGTTTGGTTGGAACAGAAAATGCTGCATGTGGTAGATGGTATAATGGAAAAAGCTTACATATTCTTATAGATCACTGTATTGGATAATTTGATACTTGTCAATTGTTTTGAGTTATCAAGTAGTTCATGTTTAAGCTTTTGTATCATTTAGTTAAAACTTATTAATGAAGAAAAGCTCGTTGAAATTTGGTCTGCATGATTGGTATCTCTAAGGTCTAGATATTTTCTAGTAAAAGAGTTTGGTTAACAAGGAAGACAGTGTAGAGTCTTATAATGCTTGCAATATGTTTTCATATAAGTCTTGCTGTGTCGGTTGATATCCTGTGTTTGCTTCAAATAACCTTGCTAGCCTAAACTCTGTACTGAGAGGGAATGCTTCTCGTGCATCCAAAACCTTGAGCCAAAATCCATGCCATTTGTGTCCACCATAACTAACTATATGTGGTATTTCCTTGCCATTCCAAGTAAATTTTTCATGTGCTACCTTTAAACTATTCAAAAATTATTACTCATTTTTGTGTCAATGTTTACCAAGCTCATGAGGACGGGGTGGATGTCTTTATGTCAACTGTCAAACAGACTTTACCACTGGACTAGCGGCATATACATCCGCTTATCCATTAATTTTGCAAAAAGAGCTGGCAAATGGGGTGCCCAGTCCCAGTTAATTACAACTTTAACCGCTTAATTCTCTTCACATTTTTGCCCTGATTTATCAGTCAAGCAATGACAAACAGTGAAATATCTGCATGTGTAAACAAAAGAGAAGAGGGATGATCTATCTTGCTGGTAGAAATAACATCCTTCATGGGAGCCGCTCTTAAAAGTCAGGTTGGCAGGGGTCATATTGTACATTCCATTTTCTGATTCGTTGACAATTAACAAACACCTCCCAAAACTTATTTTTACTCTCTATATGATTTCAAAAACTTAAAAAGCTCTAGCACATGATTTAATCCCTGCTTCCCTCTGCGAAGGGCCTTTCTTTTACTTTCATGTTGAGTCAGTTTTCCTACTTCTTTCTATCTCAGAAGCGAACACTAGTGTCAACTTTGGTGCAACAATTTTTATATGCTTGTATATTGCACTTATTATATTGCTTTGTGTTGACAAATATCCATGTGATATATATGTTGAAAGTTGAAAGCAATTGCTGAAGCTTAAATCTTCCTTTGTGTTGGTCAAATACCTTTTGATGACCCACAAGTATAGGGGTGTATCGTAGTACTTTCGATAAATAAGAGTGTCGAACCCAACGAGGAGCAGAAGGTGTTGACAAGTAGTTTTGAACAAGGAATCACTGTAAATACTGGCAGACAAGTTTTTAGGGGTTTTTGATATTGCAGATAAATAAAATGCGTGTAAATAAAAGACATTAATAATAATTGCAGCGAGTGGCCCAATCCTTTTTAGAGCAAAGGATAAGCCGGTTGGTTTACTTATGATGGCAAAATGTTCTTGAGGACACACGGGAATTTCGTCAAGTGCTTTCGCTTCCTACAGCTGATTAATCTTTATTGTTTTGATAAGTGTTGTGTGGGTGAACCTATGCTAATGCACTGCCCTAACTTGGACTAATACATACTTGTGATTAAACCCCTTGCAAGCATTCGCGTCACAAGGAAGTAATTAAGATAAATCTAACCACAGCCTTAAACTCTGAGATCCTACACTCCCTCATGCACCGGTTTACTAACGGGGGTTTAGGTTTCTGTCACTCCGGCAACCCCACAATTAGTAGCCAAATACACAATGCATTCCTCTAGGCCCATAAAGGTGAAGTGTCATGTAATCGACGTTCACACGACACCACTAGAAGAATAACACCACAACTTAAATATCAAACCATTAAATATTACTCAACATAGTTCCACTACTAACAGCATGACTTCTCCCATGTCCTCAAGAACTAAACGAACTACTCACAAGACATCATATGGATCATGATCAGAGGTGATATAATGATGAATAACAATCTGGACATATACTTCAATTCACCGATAAAACTTAATAGCATCAACCACAAGTAGTAATCAACACCGGGAAAGTTTCCCCTATGAACTACACAAAGTATAACTCTAGATGTTACAGTGAAACGAAGTGGAGCGGTGGAGATGATGGTGACAGCGATGGAGATGATGATGATGATCTCGATGAAGTCCGGCGTGATGACGATGACGATGGCGATGATTTCCCCCCTCCGGGAAGGAATTTCCCCGGCAGATTTCTACCTGCCGGAGAGCTTTTTCTCTCTCTGTGGTTTCCGTCTCGTGGAGGCGGCGGAATATTTCCACGATGACGCCCCACGTCTTAGGGTTTTTGGGGGATGAAGTACGCGAAGGGGAGCACCAGAGGTGGGCCAGGGTGGCCACACCATGCCCCGGCGCGGCAGAAGGGGGCCCGCGCCGTGGGGTGGTGTGGGCCCCTCGTGGCCCATCTCAGCCTCCCCTTTTGGCTGGCTCCGGCATCTGACAAAATAGGAACATATGTATATTTCCGTGAATTGTTGATCTTCAGAAATAGGGTGTCTTGACGATGCTTTTTCCAGCTGAATCCTGACTCCGGCAGTTAATTCTCCAATAATCATCAAACATGCAAAACAAGATAGAATAACATAAGTATATCATCCAAATGTGAAATATATCAATGAATAGCAGTAAATTATGATATAAAATAGTGATGCAAAATGGACGTATCAACTCCCCCCAAGCTTAGACCTCGCTTGTCCCCAAGCGAAAGCTGAACTCAGTAAACAAGACCACAGGTTTATGGAGTGAAGCGTCGATAATAAAGAATACGGACAAGAAGCATCAACATGTACTAACACACGAATCATTTTAGACAGCAACTTCCCCTCATATAACTTATCTTGAAACGAGTAATGGAAATCACAATAAAGGTGCATAAAGAAAATCATAGTTTGGTGATGGCAAACTTCGTTCTTGGTCAGAGAACAATTGACAGATTGTACTTATCTTTCGAGTAGAGTCCTTATATCAGAGCTATATTGCAGAACTTACATGCTCAATTATCACAATTTCTTTACAGTCATTGATAACTTTCAAAGTTATATTTCTTCAGATAAAAGACTTGTGCAAAACAAGGAAGGATAACAAACATGATTGATAATATTAATATATAGATGGTTGAATCACAACAACTCAAATGCTTGCTTAAGAAAGAAGGGAATAGGTTTACTGACTCAACATAAAATTAAAAGAAAGGCCCTTCGCAGAGGGAAGTAGAGATTAAATCATGTGCTAGAGCTTTTTAAGTTTTTGAAATCATGTAGAGAATAAAAATATAAGTTTTGAGTGGTGTATGAGAATTGTCAACGAATCAGAAAATGGAAAGTACAATATGACCTCTGCCAACCAGACTTTTAAGAGCGGCTCCCATTAAGGACGTTATTTCTACCAGCAAGGCAGATCATCCCTCTTCTGTTTTGTTTACACATGCAGATATTTTACTGTTTGTCATTGCTTGACTGATAAATCAGGGCAAAAATGTGAAGAAAATTAAGCGGTTAAAGTTGTAATTAATTGGGACTGGGCACCCCATTTGCCAGCTCTTTTTGCAAAATTAATGGATAAGCGGATGTATATGCCGCTAGTCCGGTGGTAAAGTCTATTTGACAGTTGACATAAAGACATCCACCCCGTCCTCATGAGCTAGTAAACAGTGACACAAATAAGGAGTAGTAACTTTTGAATAGTTTAAAGGTAGCACATGAAGTATTTACTTGGAGTGGCAAGGAAATACCACATATAGGTAGTTATGGTGGACACAAATGGCATGGGTTTTGGCTCAAGGTTTGGATGCACGAGAAGCATTCCCTCTCAGTACAGGTTTTTGGCTAGCAAGGCTGGGTAGCAAGCATAAGAGTGGAGGGATACAAACAAATAATTTTAACTTGAGAATACTAAGTGATGACTCCCAAGTGCAGGAGATCAATTGTAGTACCTTTCAATTAGAAAAGGTTGTCGAACCCACGAGGAGCTGAAGGTATTGGTTAGTAAGATTGATAAATAAAACAATAAAAGATGCAAGTGTTTTTGGTATTTTTGGTTGTATAGTTGAAATGCAGAAAATAAACAGTAGCAAGTCAAAGCTCTCAAAGAGAGAAAGCCCAATCCTCTTATGTGCAAAAGGACAAGCTCAAGTGATGTGTAACTTATATGTGGAAAACGTTCCCGAGGGCGGCATGGATATTGCTAGGCATAGAGATTTATTAAACAACACGTTGAATATCTTGTCAAGTTTTAATCTTCTTTGGACGGAGCCATTATTAGGTATAGCTAAATAAATAAACTACAACCCCTTATGATGGATCATGCAGCCAAGTAAATGACTGCACAAGAATTATTAAGACATAAAGTCCCACCATAGCATTACACTCTAAGGTCCCCGATACTAATACCCTCATAATATAACTTCATTATTCGGTCCTAGGTTTACATGTCCTCCCAAGTCTCCCTCAATTCATTATACTACGGTGTTCTCCTATGAGCCCATATAGGTGAAGTGTTGTGCAGTCGACGTTCGCACAACACCATCATAGAATCACATAAAAGATAAACTCTTGACAAAATACCAACACATGTTATATATAAATCATTGCCAATTCATCCTATGCCCTCAGGAACATATGGGAACTACTCACAACGTGCAAACATGATAATATTCAGTGGCATAAGTGGTACAACACAATCTGAAAATATAACTTCACCACCAAATAATGACAAGTACTCAATCACTAACATGAATAGTAGCACAAGACAAGTATCTAGGGTATAGCAACTCTCAAACTACGAGGGGGACGGAGTGGATCACGGAGATGATGATGGAGATGGTGCTGGTCTTGGTGATGGTGATGATGTAGAGGCCTCCTCCCACGCCAAGGAGGAGAGGTGATGACGATGACGATGATTTCCCCCTTCTCCGGAGCAGCAGGATCTGACCCCCCACGGAGGGAATCAGGAGTTTCGCCGCCGCCGCGGCCTCGGATGGTTTCGGGAAAATTAGGGCGTGACTTTTCGGGGAGGACGAAGGCGTCGATAAAAAGCCCCAGGCGAGGAGGTGCCCGAGGCGCCGTTTAGTGGGTCCCACGCGGCCCAAGATTCTGGCCGCGTGGGCCCACCTCTTTTGGGCCTCGTGGCTCTCCTCTCTTCGGTCTTCTTCCCTCTGTCTTTCTCTCGACGAAAAACCAGCTGTGTAATTTTCCTTTATTATTTGGGTCCCTGTAGCTCCTGAAACATTAAAAACAAGAAAAAGGAGGTTTTCTGCCTCCCAGAAATTAAATACCAAAAATAGGGACTTTGTAAGAAAGTCCCATAAATCATCTAAAACATGTAAAAATAATGATATAACAATGCAAATAACATTCTAATATGATACTAAAAGTTGTATAAATGATGATACAAAATGCACGTATCAACTCCCCCAAGCTTAAACCTTTACTCGTCCTCGAGTAAGTAAGGACATAGATCATTACATGCATCAATGGACTTATGGTTGATAAATAAATACGAGCATTGTATCATCATCATATTCAGTTGCAATGTAAGATTAATGAACTAAAACTCATACACATGAGAGCAACATAAGTAGAAGCTCTAGCAATCACCCCTTACTTTTGAAAGCAAATAACCATTGTATGTTGGACAATTGAATCATACTATTTTTCACATGCTTTTGCTCTTTATGGAAAGCATCATAATATTTTATACTTTGCTGAAATTTAAAGACAAGATAAACTCTTATTAGATAACAAGTTCAAAGAAGACAAATGAAAAGACAGATATAAAATTGTTTGCACCCTTGCTTCACTAGTAACTAGTGCAAACTTTAGTCATGGATATCTCAATCAAGTTCCTATGCTCTAAACAACCTTTATCTCACACTTTCCATGGCTAACTGAATTTTCAGGTGCCTTCCTTTTCATTCACTTTCCAAGAGCATAAGTATTGAAATATCCATGATCATTAATTTGCTCAAAAGATACTAGATTCTAACAAGAGTGTTTCATATCCTTTTCATTAACTCTTCCTAACTTTTTATCCTACAAGACTATATCTCAACCTTAAACTATTAATTTTCAAGTTATATTGACTCATTCTCTTTACTCATTTTATAATGGGGTGATTCTACAATTGTCCAACACACTCAAGTTAATTAAGTTCAAGGCAAGATGTGACTGAAACTTCTAAATATGCCACGTTCATTTGCATGAGTGTTACCCATAAATCTCCAAACAAGAGAATCATGGATGACACCATACTTTAATATTCATTGATAAACCACAAGATAGAGATACATGATAATGCTCCATGAGCTCACACACGCCTAAGAGATATTGATAACTAAACGATAAAAGCAAAACACACCATGACTAGATAGATATGATAAACTAGTAGAGATAAAGACTAGTTGGAACTCCCCCAAGCTTGACGTTCTGCTAGAGCCTCCTTTGCTCTTCCTTCTTGTCTTCATAATAATTATCTTCAAGTTTTCCAACAATGCTCATCATAAGGTTGTAGGCTTTTTCAAACTCCCTTGCAGCTTCTCCCAGTTTTTCCATGAGATTCTTCTCCACCGTCTCCTTGCAAGGTTTCCACTCCGGGCTTGGTACTTTAACATTAGGGATCTTACGATCCCATTCACCAGGATAGTTCTCATGGGCGGCACGCCGAAATTCCCTGTCAATAAGAGTAGAAACCACGTTTTTGCTAGCAAGTGCGTGCCTAGGAGCTTTCCCTCCCGTGCTTATGCGCGCCGTCTGCCTCTTGTTTCCAAGAGATTGGTTCACCCTCACACCAGCAACAGTGATGGGAGAAGGTGGTGCTGTCGCGAGAGGTGCAACGTCGGCGAAGGGCTCGTAGTCTTTCTCTTCAGCTTCTTCCTTTTCCATCTCCTCCTTGTCGGGCTTGTTATCTTGATCGTCTGAGTAGTCCTTCCTCTTCCTATTCCTCCTCCATATGGATGTGGGGCTGTTGCCCTCGAGTTCATCATCATCGTCGTCCATGTAGGAGCATTGGTAGGAGTCTCCCGAAGACATAGTTAAAAACCTTTTATTGATTTAGGGTTTCTGAAACTGCACGACCTCTCTCAATTACCTCCTCCGGTGTTTGTAAGTTCAATTTTTCCACCATTCTGACGAAGCTCTTTCCTGTAATATAATGTTTAAGGCGTTGTCCATTGACTACATGAGGTTTACCTTTCATATCACCGTGAAGACGGATAGCTCCTGAACGGTACACCTCCTGTATCACTAATGGTCCCTGCCACTTTGAAGCTAACTTTCCTGCAGAAAACTTGAAACGAGAGTTGTACAATAAAACTTGATCACCCACTTTGAATTATTTTCTCTTAATTTTCTTGTCATGCCAAATTTTAACTTTCTCTTTAAACATTCTAGCACTTTCATAAGCTTCGTTTCTCCATTCATCAAGTAGGTTTAAATCAAGAATTCTCTTCTCTCCAACAGTCTTAAAATCAAAGTTCAATTGTTTAATAGCCCATCTAGCATTATGTTCTAATTCAACAGGTAAATGACAAGCTTTTCCATAAACCATTCTATAAGGAGACATTCCCATAGGATTTTTAAAAGTAGTTTTATAAGCCCATAATGCATCATTAATTTTAGTTGGCCAATCAGATCTAGACTTATTCACTGTTTTCTCCAAAATGAGTTTAATTTCCCTGTTGCTTAATTCAACTTGTCCACTTGTTTGAGGGTGATAGGGAGATGCAATTCTATGGTTAACATCATATTTTGCCAATGTTTTTCTAAGAATACCATGCAAGGAATGAGACCCACCATCAGTAATTAAAAACCTAGGAACACCAAACCTGGGGAAAATGATGTCCTTGAGCATCGTCATTGCTGTGGCATGATCTGCACACTTGGTTGGAATTGCTTCCACCCACTTTGTAACATAATCCACTGCAACCAAAATATGAGTATGCTTTGTCTTTGACTCTGGGAAAGGCCCCATAAAGTCAAAGCCCAAACATCAAATGGCTCAAGTGGCAAAGAATAATTCATAGGAATTTCATTTCTCCTACCAATATTTCCTACTCTTTGACATTTATCACAAGATTTAACATATTCAGCACAATCCTTAAATAAAGTAGGCCAATAGAAACCAGATTGTAATACCTTTGCACCTGTACGATCTCCTGCATGATGCCCTCCATAAGGACTGTCATGACAATCTCTTATAATAGCCTGTTGTTCATGCTCAGGTACACAACGTCTAATAATACCATCCACACTTTTCTTATAAAGGAAAGGATCATCCCAAAAATAATGTCTAAGATCATAAAAGAATTTCTTTCTTTGTTGAAAAGTGAAGTGTGGAGGTAGAACCTTACCAACAATAAAATTTGCATAGTTGGCAAACCATGGTGATGCAACTTTAGCACTAGAAACATTAACAATTGCAAGTTGTTCATTAACAAAGCTATCATTAATAGGAATAGGATCATCAGGTATATTTTCCATTCTAGAAAGATGATCAGCTACTTGGTTATCTTCCCCTTTCCTATCAACAATGTGTAAATCAAATTCTTGCAATAGAAGTACCCATCTTATTAATCTAGGCTTAGCATCTTTCTTATGCATTAAGTATTTAATAGCAGAATGATCAGTATGCAATGTGACTTTCGAATCAGTAATATAAGGTCTAAACTTGTCACAAGCAAATAGCACTGCTAAAAATTCTTTTTCAGTTGTGGCATAATTCCTTTGAGCAGCATCAAGTGTTCTACTAGCATAATAAATGACATTCAGTTTCTTATCAACACGTTGGCCCAAAACAGCCCCAACTGCATAATCACTAGCATCACACATAATTTCAAAAGGCAATTTACAATCAGGAGGTTGAATAATAGGAGCACTTATTAAAGCATTCTTCAAAATATTAAAGGACTCAATGCAATCATCATTAAAAGAGAAAGGAACATCCTTTTGCAAAAGATTGGTTAGGGGTTTTGATATTTTGGAGAAATCTTTAATAAACCTACGATAAAAACCTGCATGCCCAATAAAACTTCTTATACCTTTGATGTCCCTTGGGTATGGCAGCTTTTCAATAGCTTCTATCTTTGCTGGGTCATCTTCTATTCCTTTTCCAGAAATCTTATGCCCAAGAACAATACCTTCAGTAACCATGAAGTGACACTTCTCCCAGTTTAAAACTAAGTGTTGGTCTTCACAACGCTGCAAAACTTTGTAAAGGTTGAACAAGCAATTATCAAAGGAAGTACCATACACAGAAAAATCATCCATAAAGACTTCCATTATCTTTTCAATATAATCAGCAAATATAGCATTCATGCATCTTTGAAAAGTAGCAGGAGCATTACATAACCCGAATGGCATTCTCCTATAAGCAAATGTACCATATGGGCAAGTAAAAGTGGTCTTTTCTTGATCATCCTTATGGACTGGAATTTGTGAGAAACCAGAATAACCATCTAAATAACAAAAGTGAGAGTGTTTAGATAACCTTTCTAACATTTGATCAATAAATGGCAATGGGTAATGATCTTTACGAGTTGCTTTATTTAACTTCCTGAAATCAATACACATCCTATAACCAACAACAGTACGTTGAGCCACAAGTTCATCCTCATCATTTGGAACAACAATCATTCCACCCTTTTTAGGAACACAATGAACTGGACTAACCCACTTACTATCAGCTATGGGATAAATGATACCAGCTTCAATAAGTCTTATTAACTCTTTCCTTACCACTTCCTTCATTTTTGGATGGAGACGGCGTTGATAATCAACAACAGGTTTTGCATCCTCTTCCAAATTAATTTTATGCATACATAGAGCTGGGCTTATACCTTTAAGATCATCAAGAGAGTATCCAATGGCTGGTCGGTGAGCTTAAGCACATCAAGTAATTTCTCTTCTTCTTCAGCTGATGAATTACTCCTTCGGTGGTGATGGTGGGACGATCTTGATTGGGGACAGGAACCGCTCTAGCATGCGGCGAAGCCTATCGTTCTCCTCTTGGAGTATCTCCACCTCCAACCTCAGAACTCGATATTGATCACAAAACTCATCAGTGACTCGAAGAGCCTCAGTTACTGCAGGAAAAGAGCTAAAATCTGGAGCAGGCGGTGTCGCTCCCTGCATATTATGAGAAAAGGCACGTTGAGTATTAATTGATCCCACAAAAGTGGTTTGCTTGTCCTTGATCTTGCAGCAATTTGTCCCTCTTTGTTTGACGACATCTCCTTTACTTCCTCCTTGACGCTCTAATCCATATCCTTGCGCCTAGCTGTGGTCCTTGCTTCTTCCGACCATCCTACGAAAGTCCCCTGATCGAGATCACGGAGGAGCTCACGTCGACGTCGCAGCACGTACTTCTCTGAGGATGAACCCTGGGACGATATCTGAACAAAAACAACCCGAAACGAAAACACAACAAGAAAGCGATATACGGACCTCGGGGGATCCGGGGGATTATATAGCAAAAAGTTTCATAACAAAAGGAAAGTCCAGGTCGAAACCGGGCTGGAGACGGGCTCCGAGGCGCCCACACCATGCCACGGCGCGGCCAAGGGTGGGCCCGCGCCGTGGGGTGGTGTGGTGCCCTCGGGCACCGTTTCCTCCCCGTTTTCGGCTCGTAATTTTCCATATTTAATAAAAACAACAAAAATATAAGTTGGGAAGTTAAACGCGAACTTTTTCTTACCAAAACTGTTACCTATTCGAAAACAGACTCTGCAGTTTTCTGAATTTGACTTTTAATAAAATCTTCCGGAGTCACTACTTGAATAATATCAACGTCTTCGTTATAAGAATCCCCAGAAATATAATGCTTGAGTCTTTGACCATTAACCACTTGAGATTGTCACCATCAAGCAATTTTGATTGCACCTGAACGGTAAACCTCTGAAACAACATAAGGTCCTTCCCATTTCGAAAGTAATTTACCTGCAAAAAATCTGAGACGAGACCTATACAATAGAACTTTCTCACCAACATTAAACTCTCTCTTTAGGATTCTCCTATCATGCCATTGTTTCACTTTCTCTTTAAAAAGTCTAGCATTTTCATAAGCTTCACTTCTCCATTCATCTAAGGAACTCAAGTCAAGTAACCTCTTTTTACCGGCAAGTTTAAAATCTCTATTAAGTTCTTTTACGGCCCAATAAGCTTTATGTTCTAATTCTAGAGGTAAATGACAAGCTTTTCCGTAAACCATTTTATAAGGAGACATACCCATAGGATTTTTATAAGCAGTTCTATAAGCCCACAAAGCATCATTAAGCTTCCTAGCCCAATTCTTTCTAGATTTATTAACAGTCTTCTGCAAAATAGATTTAATCTCTCTATTTGATAATTCTACTTGACCACTTGTTTGAGGATGATAAGGTGAAGAAATTCTATGATTAACATCATATTTAGCAAGGGTTTTTCTAAAAGCACCATGGATAAAATGAGAACCACCATCAGTCATGAGATATCTAGGCACACCAAACCTTGGAAAAATAATATCTTTAAGCATTTTTAATGATGTCTCACCATCAGCACTAGATGTTGGTATAGCTTCTACCCATTTAGTAACATAATCAACAGCAACAAGTATATGAGTATAACCATCAGAAGGAGGAAAAGGACCCATAAAGTCAAATCCCCAACAGTCAAAAGGTTCAATAACAAGAGAATAATTCATAGGCATTTCATTGCGTCTAGTTATATTACCAACTCTTTGACATTCATCGCATGATAAAATAAATTTTCTTGCATCTTTAAAAAGAGTAGGCCAATAAAAACCTGATTGTAAAACCTTTTGTGCAGTTCTATCTCCAGCATGATGTCCTCCATAAGCACTTCCATGGCATTTCTCAATATTTCTTTTTGTTCAAATTCTGGAACACATCTTCGCATTATACCATCCACTCCTTCTTTATATAAGTGTGGGTCATCCCAAAAATAATGCCTCAAGTCATAAAAGAATTTCCTTCTTTGCTGAGCTGTAAAGGTTGGAGGCAAATACTTGGCAACAATAAAGTTAGCATAGTCAGCATACCAAGGACTTTCTCGCGAGCTTACCTTTATCACAGCCAATTGTTCATTTGGAAAACTATCGTTAACAGGAACAGGATCATAAGAAATGTTTTCCAATCTAGACAAATTATCAGCGACAGGATTTTCAGCACCTTTCCTATCTACAATATGCAAATCAAACTCTTGTAATAAAAGCACCCATCTTATAAGTCTAGGCTTAGCATCTTTCTTTTCCATAAGGTATCTAATAGCAGCATGATCGGTATGGATAATAACTTTCGAATCAACAATATAGGGTCTAAACTTATCACAAGCAAAAACTACTGCTAAAAACTCTTTTTCAGTAGTGGCATAATTCTTTTGAGCAGCATCAAGAGTCTTACTAGCATAATGAATAACATTCAACTTCTTATCTACTCGCTGTCCAAGAACAGCACCTACAGCAAAATCACTAGCATCACACATAATTTCGAAAGGTAAAGTCCAATCAGGAGGTTGAACAACAGGAGCAGTGGTTAAAGCCTTTTTTAGAGACTCAAAAGCTTCTTTACAATCATCATCAAAAACAAAAGGTACATCTTTTTGGAGAAGATTAGTAAGAGGTTTTGAAATTTTAGAGAAATCTTTAATAAACCTTCTATAGAAACCGGCATGACCGAGAATACTACGAATACCTTTAACATCCCTGGGACAGGGCATTTTCTCAATTGCTTCAACTTTAGCTCTGTCCACTTCAATACCTCTTTCAGAAATTTTATGTCCAAGAACAATCCCTTCATTAACCATAAAGTGACATTTCTCCCAATTAAGAACAAGATTAGTTTCCTCACATCTCTGCAAAACTTTATCAAGGTTTTGCAAGCAGTTATCAAAAGAAGTTCCATAGACGGAAAAATCGTCCATGAATACTTCCACAATTTTTTCACAAAAACCATGAAAAATAGCAGACATGCATCTTTGAAATGTAGCAGGAGCATTACACAAACCAAAAGGCATACGCCTATAAGCATAAGTTCCATAAGGACAAGTAAAAGTAGTTTTCTCTTGATCTTTGCTCTAACAGCAATTTGTGAAAATCCAGAATAACCATCAAGAAAGCAAAAATGAGTTTTCTTAGACAACCTTTCTAACATTTGATCAATAAAAGGTAAAGGATAGTGATCTTTCTTAGTAACTTTATTAACCTTTCGAAAATCAATGCACATCCTATATCCAACAACTACTCTTTGAGGAATAAGTTCATCATTTTCATTTGGCACAACAGTAACTCCTCCTTTCTTAGGAACACAATGCACAGGACTTACCCATTTACTATCAGCAATAGGATAAATTATACCAGCATCGAGGAGTTTTAATACCTCATTTCTTACCACTTCCTTCATTTTAGGGATTAGACGACGCTGGTGCTCCACAACAGGTTTTGCATCATCTTCCATGTTGATGGCGTGTTGACATATAGCAGGAGAAATCCCTTTTAAATCATCCAAAGTATATCCGATAGCCCCTCGGTGTTTCCTCAACACTTCCAATAACCTTGCCTCTTCAGTACCTGAAAGTTTAGAACTAATAATAACAGGATATGTTTTCTTATCATCAATGTGAGCATATTTAAGGTTATCAGGCAAAGGTTTTAAATCAAAAACAGGATCTTCTTTAGGAGGTGCAGGGGTACCCAAATCTTCCACCGGCAAATTATGCTTAAGTAATGGTGGTTGATGAAGAAAGATATTGTCAATTTCATTCCTTTCCTCCATAAAGACCTCACTTTCGTGTTCCTCCATAAATTGCTGCAAGGCATTGTTAGGAGCAATAGCAATAGCAGCAAGTTGTTCAATTTTCGGTCCTCATTAGGCAAATCAGTTTCATAAAGTTTCTTACCAAACTTAGAGAAATTAAACTCATAAGATTCTCCATTAAATTTAGTGTAAATTTTCTCTTTCTTACAATCTATAATAGCACCACATGTATTCAAGAAAGGTCTACCGAAAATAATAGGACAAGTTTTACTAGCTTTAGAACCAAGTACTAGAAAATCAGTAGGATATTTAGTTTTACCGCATAAAACCTCAACATCTCTCACAATACCAATGGAGAGATAGTTTCCCTATTGGCAAGTTGAATAACCACATCAATATCCTCAAGTTCACAGGGACTAATTTCATGCATAATTTCTTTATAAAGTTCAAAAGGAATAGCACTAGAACTTGCACCAATATCACATAAACCATAATAGCAATGTTCTCCTATCTTCACTGAAAGCACAGGAACACTTGTTTTCCTAATTTACCAGGATGCGAAACAATATTAGAAGCATCTTCACAAAAGATAATATGTTCTCCATCTACATTTTCAGTTACCAAATCCTTTATAATTGCTACTTCAGGTTCAACAGTTATTTGTTCATCAGGCTCTAAAGGTTTCTTGGCACTTTTATTAACCACACTAGCTATCAGAGAATGTTCTTGACTTTAACAGGAAAAGGTATTTTTTCAATATAAGGTTCTGGCAAAATGTGATCAACAGTATGAACTTCAATACTTTGCCAATGGCCGAATTGGTTTTATCTTTATAAGGTTCATGATATTTATTCAAATCCTTCTTAGGCACATCAAGATAAGAGGCAAAAGCTTTGTAATAATTTGCAACAACTTGAGAATCAAGACAGTAAACAGCACTAACATTACGGAAATCATCAGTCTCCATAAAAGATTTAATGCATTCATAATCATAATTTATACCTGACTTTCTACCTTTGTCGTTCTCCCATCCTTCAGTATTTTCCTGAATACGGTCAAGAAGGTCCCATTTAACTTCTTCTTCAGTACGTGTAAATGATCCAGAACAAGAGGCATCCAATAAATCCTTATCATGAAGAGAAAGCCTTGCATAAAAATTATTGATAACAATATTACTTGGGAGCTCATGAATGGGACATTTGAGCATTAGTGACTTCAATCTCCCCCACGCTTGGGCAATACTCTCTCCATCATGAGGCCAAAAATTATATATGCGATTTCGATCTTGATGAATCTCACTAGGAGGATAGAATTTAGAATAAAAGAGAGGTACAATTTCCTCCCAGCCAATAGATCGGCCATTCTTCAGCATCTTATACCATTCCGCAGCTCGGCCCTTCAATGATATAGAGAATAACTTCCTCTTGACTTTTTCCATTGAAATACCTGAACAACTCGCATAATTCATGTATAAATAGTAAATGATCACCAGGATGGATGGTTCCATCTCCAACATAGCGGTTATCCATAACACGTTCAACAATTTTCATAGGTATTTTAAATGGATCTAATTCAGCAGGCGGCGGTTCATCTACTACCTTAGCAGTGGCAGTAGTATTCCCAAATAGGGATTCGAATGGAGATCTCTCCATAATAAAATAAAGCAGCAAGCAGAAATAAAAACAGCACTTACAGTAAAGGTTTCCCTTACCAATTCCACTTACCAATAGCACTTCACTCCCCGGCAACGGCGCCAGAAAATAGTCTTGATGACCCACAAGTATAGGGGGTGTATCGTAGTACTTTCGATAAATAAGAGTGTCGAACCCAACGAGGAGCAGAAGGTGTTGACAAGTAGTTTTGATCAAGGAATCACTGTAAATACTAGCAGACAAGTTTTTAGGGGTTTTTGATATTGCAGATAAATAAAATACGTGTAAATAAAAGACAGTAATAATAATTGCAGCAAGTGGCCCAATCCTTTTTAGAGCAAAGGATAAGCCGGTTGGTTTACTTATGATGGCAAAATGTTCTTGAGGACACACGGGAATTTCGTCAAGTGCTTTCGCTTCCTACAGCTGATTAATCTTTATTGTTTTGATAAGTGTTGTGTGGGTGAACCTATGCTAATGCACTGCCCTAACTTGGACTAATACATACTTGTGATTAAACCCCTTGCAAGCATCCGCGTTACAAGGAAGTAATTAAGATAAATCTAACCACAGCCTTAAACTCTGAGATCCTACACTCCCTCATGCACCGGTTTACTAACGGGGGTTTAGGTTTCTGTCACTCCGGCAACCCCACAATTAGTAGCCGAATACACAATGCATTCCTCTAGGCCCATAAAGGTGAAGTGTCATGTAGTCGACGTTCACACGACACCACTAGAAGAATAACACCACAACTTAAATATCAAACCATTAAATATTACTCAACATAGTTCCACTACTAACAGCATGACTTCTCCCATGTCCTCAAGAACTAAACGAACTACTCACAAGACATCATATGGATCATGATCAGAGGTGATATAATGATGAATAACAATCTGGACATATACTTCAATTCACCGATAAAACTTAATAGCATCAACCACAAGTAGTAATCAACACCGGGAAAGTTTCCCCTATGAACTACACAAAGTATAACCCTAGATGTTACAGCGAACGAAGTGGAGCGGTGGAGATGATGGTGACGCGATGGAGATGATGATGATGATCCGATGAAGTCCGGCGTGATGACGATGACGATGGCGATGATTTCCCCCTCCGGGAAGGAATTTCCCCGGCAGATTTCTGCCTGCCGGAGAGCTTTTCTCTCTCTGTGGTTTCCGCCTCGTGGAGGCGGCGGAATATTTCCTCGATGACTCCCCGTCTTAGGGTTTCTGGGGGATGAAGTACGCGAAGGGGGAGCGCCAGAGGTGGGCCAGGGTGGCCACACCATGCCCCGGCGCGGCAGAGGGGGGCCCGCGCCGTGGGGTGGTGTGGGCCCCTCGTGGCCCATCTCAGCCTCCCCTTTTGGCTGGCTCCGGCATCTGACAAAATAGGAACATCTGTATATTTTCCGTGAATTGTTGATCTTCAGAAATAGGGTGTCTTGACGATGCTTTTTCCAGCTGAATCCTGACTCCGGCAGTTAATTCTCCAATAATCATCAAACATGCAAAACAAGATAAAATAACATAAGTATATCATCCAAATGTGAAATATATCAATGAATAGCAGTAAATTATGATATAAAATAGTGATGCAAAATGGACGTATCACCTTTTTACTTAGAATCTATTGCTTTATGAGTTAACTCTTATGCAAAACTGCTTGATGCTTGTCTCGAAAGTACAATTAATGAAAAGTTTTTGCTTATATGATTCAGTTGTTTGCTCATTATCTACTTGCTAGCAAACTATAGACCATTGACCTGGATCACTTCATTCATAACATGTGCTTTACAATACTATTTGATCAAGATTATGATTGTAGCATGTCACCTCAGAAATTATTTTGTTTTTATCGTTTTACCTACTCGAGGACGAGTAGCACTAAGCTTGGGGATGCTTGATACGTCTCAAACGTATCTATAATTTCTGATGTTCCATGTTGATATTATACCAATTGTTACATGTTTTACATACACTTCATAGCCTTTTTATGCATTTTCTGGGACTAACCTATTAACAAGATGCCACAGTGCCAGTTCCTGTTTTCTGCTATTTTTGTATTTCAGAAAAGTTGTTCTAGAAATATTCTCGGAATTGGACGAAACCTGGACAGGACCTCCTATTTTTCCAACACGTACACGGAGTCCAAAGGAGAGACAGAGGCGACCGAGGAGGGCGCCACACCATAGGGCGGCGCGGCCTGACCTCCGACCGCGCCGTGGTGTGGTGTGGGCCCCTCGGGTCGCTCCAGCCGCCGCCCTTTCGCCTATTTATTCATCTTCACGGGAAAACCCTAGACACCCGAGCCATTATCCACGAAAAGTTCCAGAGACGCCGCCGCCGTCAACCCTAGCTCGGGAGGGTTCAGAAGCTCTTCCCGACACCCTGCCGGAGAAGGGAATCATCACCGGAGGGCTCTACATCACCATGCCTGCCTCCGGAGTGATGCGTGAGTAGTTCATCCTTGGACTACGGGTCCATAGCAGTAGCTAGATGGTTGTCTCTCCACTTTATGCTATCATGTTTAGATCTTGTGAGCTGCCTATCATGATCAAGATCATCTTATTGTAATGCTACATGTTGTGTTTGCTGGGATCCGATGAATATTGAATACTATGTCAAGTTGATTATCAATCTATCTTATATGTTATTTATGATCTTGCAAGCTTTCCGTTACTAGTAGATGCTTTGGCCAAGTAGATGCTTGTAACTCCAAGAGTTAGTATTTATGCTAGATAGTGGGTTCATGCCTCCGGTAATCTGGGAGAGTGACAGCAACTTCTAAGATTGTGGATGTGCTGTTGCCACTAGGGATAAAATAACCGATACTTAGCTTAAGGGTGCGCCGTTAGGTCTAATGCATTTGTTTACATTACGCACATTACTTAATGCGATTATCCGTTGCTTGCAACTTAATACCAACGGGGAACTCGGTATGACAACCTGGAGGTGGATTATTAGTCATAGACGCTGTTGGATAACGGTCTATGTATTTTGTCGTAATGCCCACATGAATATCATAGTAATCATCATGTCATATATATGCATTGTCATGCGCTCAATATTTTGTCAATTGCCCTGCTGTAATTTGTTCACCCAGCATGTTAGTTATCTTTTATGGAGAGACACCACTAGTGAACTGTGGATCCCGGTCCATTCTTTTACATTGATAATACAACCAACTGCAATCATTGTTCCTTTTCATTTTTTGCAATTAAACACTATTTTCCACACCATACGTTTAATCCTTTGTTTTCAGCAAGCCAGGAAGATTGACACCCTTCCTGTTTCGTTGGGGCAAAGTAGTTTGATTGTGTTGTGTGCAGGTTCCACGTCAACAGCAGAACTCCCTTCCACACGCAAGTACTTTTTTGGCACCGTTGACAACCTTCAGAAGTGCTTTCTGCTCCTACTGGATCTGATAAACTTGGTATCTTACTGAGTGAAACTTGCTGTTGTACTGCTTCATACCTTCCTCTTGGGGTCTCCCAACGAACGTGTGTCCCACGTCATCAGGCTTCAGGGCTTGAAAGTTTAGCTTAGTTCTAGGCCTAGATTTTGTGTAGCCGAAAGAACAAGAGTCCTTCCGTTGTTGCGCCATGTGACTATGTGAGGCATACGCGCTGCCACGTAAGATTGAACTGAGTGTCGGACGAAATTTGTCGTACCTATAGCACTGCTCATCGGTAATTATTAAGATCAGTGTTACAAAAAGGATGATCTGGGTACTAAAATGAATACAATTCTGGATTGTCCACTCATTTTAAATCGCCATAGAAAAAAAATGATTGAATAAGGGGTAGAGATTTCTGGCTCCCGGTTCCGAGAAAGTGTCCGTGGAAACCAGTGAAAACCATGAAACAATTATGTTTAAAAGTTTCAAAAAATTCTCAACAAAAATGCGTTACACTGGGAAGGTAGAGTTATATACACATGGAAATTTGTGAGTTACAAGTTTAGAGTACTATTCATTGTTGAATTTGTCATTTTCATCTCTCCTAAATAAATTTGAGTTTCAAGTTGCAAATTTGCATGTCCTAATGTAATGCGTTTTTGTTGAGGATTTTGTAGAACCTTTAACATTTTTTCGTGGTTTTTACCCCTTTTCACTGAAAGTTGGTTTCCATCGGATATTCTCTGCACGGGTTCTAGTGCTCCCTCTATGAAAATATCAAAAAAAAACAAATGTTGTTAAGGATGTGCAAAATCTCGATTTGCGATATTTTATTATCCGAGCTACATAGAAATGACAAATTTATGGATCTAAATGCAGACACTTCCGAATCTTAAAAGTATACAAGATTTATCATTTTTGTACAACTCAAAATATACCCAAGTTTAACCCCATATACACAACCATGCCAGAAAACATGCCGGAACAGTGCAAGATTTATCTTAATTTGCAGCGAGCCAGCAGCGGGGCATGTGATCGACCTGCCTCTAGCTAGTACGGTGGGAGTGGGAGTGGGAGCGACGCTTTCCCGATCGATCGCAGGCAGATATCTGGTCGCACTGTTCCGCCGCGTCGGGGACTCGGAATAACTTTCCACGAACTCTGATGCATAGCGACTCGCGTGCCCGCTTGAGCACCGCACGCACAGGCGAGGCGGCAGACGCCGCGTTTCTGTACGTGCGCCTACGAGGGCCCTGAATCGCAGGAGCCCTTCTTCCTCCTCCCCAAATGGACTAGCAGCGCACATGCCGCGCACAGGGACAGAGACAGCCACTACCACTGCCATTTCGCTTTGGCCTTCCGTCTTGGTGCTGCTGTTTTATGGGAGTAGTAGCATCAACTTGCAGCCGCTTGCCCCGCTTTGGGCATGCAGGGAAGCGCGCAACCGCTGCGCTTCGCTTTCCATCACACAAAGCCTTAATTTGCTTGTTTTTTGCAGTCCAAGACTCCAAGTTGTAGTACTATGTTGGTGTTGAGTTGTAGTAGTACTTCTCTTCTCTGCTTTCCGGACTCATCGTGAGATTTGTACATTTTTTCCAGGAGATTGCAAACTGTACATGCGACTTCACACACAAAAAAGGATCACATCTCCAGTTTTTCTTTGAAGAAAAAGGGTTACATTCAGCTATCTCATCTGACCCGATCAAAACTACTCCAGTATATATTTCAAGTAAAAATCTGTTAACTGATAGGACCCTCTCCGATGGGTGACTGTGATTTCCCCTAGTCTTTGTCTTGCACTGGCCATTGCCAGATCACAGATGCGGATGAGAATCGATACCACTTTAGGCAAACTGACATTCCTCCACTTTAGGCGTTTTCCCGCTTTTTTTCTTCTTACTGCTGTTTTGTTGCTGGCCCGTTATAGTTGTACATCTTTACAAAGTCTGTAAACACTCTCAATATTCTTTATTCTTCTAATCAAAAGAAAGCAGCGCTGTCTGCTTTTCGTCAATTCCTCCACTCCACGATCTATGTTAACCCCAGGGATTATTAAGACCGCTACTAGTTTAGACCCACCTCACCTGACATAACCAGGTCAAGTTGCATGAACCCTGGTGATGATGCTCAGTGCGAATGCTTTACAAAAACATCTCGAGACTCGTGACACAAACAGTTACAGGATACACCTCTGGGTATCATCACATAGCTGTCGTCTCCAAGTCTCCAACCTAATTTGAGGTGGAATAACGTGGTATCATGTTAGTCCTATCGACCTAGCAGTTGATGTATATCTTTATGTTTCAAACATGTCGATAGATATACTATTTAAATTTTGGTTGGGAAACTAAATCACCATGTATCTGATAAGGTAGACTGAATTTCCTTACAAGATGGACGTGCTTAAAGATAAGTTTACTTAACTCAGTTGTTGTTGGTCTCATGTCATGGATATATATAACCCAATCCCAATAATTAATATAATGTGTGTAACACGATGTTCCAAGATGTCTCATACTTGATCGGATCATGCTAAACTACATGCTTCCTTTTGGTTCGAGGAGGCATGCATGGTGCATGCCATGTAGGGTACCAAATTACATTACAATAAGATAGTTTTGCAGGTGATATGACGTGGAGTACTGATAAGAATAATAGCATTTTAGTGCATATATTTATGTTTTGGGTTTTTAAGAACGAGAGTACAAAAATATAATATGATTCTACTCAGAAAAAGGGCCTAAAACTAGTCCTCAAACTCTGAAAAAAATGCAAAATGGTCCCCAAACAACCTTGAATTTATGGAGTAGTGGATCATTATCTCAACTATCCATCCATCTCCAGCTTTACAAGGGTAGTATTAGTCATTTGTCAAAAACTTCTAGGCTATAAAATCCGGGTTGTGTAACAATTCATGGAATGAAATTAATGGGAGGGTCTTCAAGTCGAGTTCGGGGAACCTACTATCGGATCCAAGAAGTCGAGCACGACTTGGACCCACGTCGAGTAAGCTTGGCAAGTGGTCAATTTGGAAGACGAGCTTAGTTCAAATCCTCTACTTAGGCTCCATCGACGCCTTCCTAAACATAGGATTAAGTTGGGAACTAACGAAACAACCGAAACATAGGCTATTAAAAAAACATTGTTGTGTCGAATCTTGTTTGTGTACGACGATGTTCATTGTAAGACTGTCATACACACCATGCTAACTTTGCATTGGGACTACGTAACGAGGAGACACTCCTTTCTATCGTAGTTTATACTAGAACAACAAAAATATAGGGGGAGAGCTTGTTTCCCTCCTCCCAAAGATAAGGGTAGAGATGCTCTAAATTTAGTGAAATCACATGTGCAATGTGTGGTACAAAGTGTCACAAAATTGAAACGTAGTTCAAAGTGTCACCTGATTTAAACTGATTTAACTTGGAATCAATGAACTCTGACCAGTACGCAGATCTGTAGATGATATGCACTACACTCATGCACACATACGTACGGGCAGGAAAGGTACGGGTGCCGTACCAGAGGTAGGCATCTGCATGATTCGCGTCGAAATAGTTAATAGTAACAGCGCTCGTGACATAGTTGATGCTCATGTTTCTTCTTCTTCTTTTGAGTCTGAGTCCAGGCTCATTCTCGTGGGCGCTGCTATAAATCATTAGTTTTTTCCAGGCGTGTTTTCATTCAACGATGAAGAAACGACTATACTGTTCATTCAAAGGGGCGATCGAGATTAAGCCGCCGGCCGGGAAGAAGAGAAGAGGTCCAACAATTCTGCCATGATAGCTAGCCGTTCCGGAAGCAAGTGGTGGAGGGATCCAATGAACTCCAACTTGGATTAAACTTGCAACTCCTACGACGAGTTGATGCCTGGAAAGCAAGCAGAGAGCAGCAGGTAATTAAGTGACCTGGCGCCGTACGCAAGTTGAGCCACTTGCGTTAGTTAATTAATCATCCACGTCAAATCCTCGCTGTTGCTCTCATTTTTCTATGCCAAGTTGCCGGAACGAACGACCGGTTCAGCTGAGGCGATCCATCGATCGTCGAGCCCAAGTTGCAGAGGGTGGTAGGGAGGAGGAATCCATCTTAATCACAGGGATCAAATGGTAGTACTCGCAAGTGGCACCCGCGAATGCTCTTGTATTTTCATCTCAGAAACGTCCTTTCTTGGCCGTCGCCGTCATACAAGTGGTGATCAATCACCACAGTGGATTAATATTAATCTGTCCTCTTCTCCATCGATCGAAGGCTCTAGCTGCCTATCTCGACATGTTCTGCATACCTTGTGTGTTTTAGCAATCCAATGCCTATATGTTGTCGCACGAAGGAGAGATCTCTGAATCGGATACGGAAGGCATGCACACTTGCAGTATTTGTTGCAGCCGGTGCTTAGTTTAGTTTATTTTGGGGCATCTGACAGCTCGGCGCGGCAGATCGACCATATGAGCGGAGCAAGGTGATCGATCGGTTTGCAGCCATTGTATTTTGATGGCATGGACAGCTAGGTATTAACATTTCGATACCAAGCAATAAATTGGTCATCTCACAACTAGCTAGCACACCATGGATCGAATTCTAGCTATTAACAATTCTAGATCCACCATGAAAGGTTGTATTGTTCGTTCTTGCTTAGCTACTGCTCAAGGACATAAAGGTGCCAAGTAAATTTACTTGACAAATTAACGAGCATTCAATCCGATGAAACACTTTGCGTGTACCACACAAGAACAGATCTATACCATGTGGAGTATGTATTTATACAGAGCAACTCAAACATGTACTAGTGAAATTGAAGTCTATCAATGATAGTTATCATTCTTGGATATCATTCTTGAATCTGTGCACAACGGGAGGAAGGGGGCATGCATGCATCTCACAACAACGAGAGAAGAAGAAGAAGAAGAAAAAATGAGCGGTCGGATCACTCAAATGTGAAGAAGAAAAAATCCCAAGGGGGGAGATCCTCACGCGCCGAAGAAACACACACATCCATCCCGCCCGGAAAAAAGAAAGGATCGATCACATCCAGGGAGGTGGAGGAGGTCTCACGACGCGCCAGCGGCGAGCTTCTCGGCGGTCTTGGCCAGCGACTGGAGGTTGCACTTGACGATGGTGTCGATGAACACGCGGGTGTCCTCGATCGTGTTGCCCGCCGGCACGTCCACCACGTAGGACTCCACGACGACGGTGGCGCTGGAGGGCGCGGCGGGGGACGGGTGGACGGTGGTGACGGAGAGGTAGTTCTTGAGCCGGTGCTCGCCGCCGACGACGCGGAAGCTCAGCACGTGGCTCTCGTCGTCCAGGATCTCGAGCCGCTCGCGGCTGGACGCCGCGGGGAGGCCCGACACGACGTGCACCTCGCGGAGGGTGCCCACGCCGCCGTCGCCCGCCACCAGCGCGCAGCTGCGCACGAACCGCTTGTACGCCTGCGGCTGGTCGAACCGCCGCACCACCGACCACACCGCCGCCGCGGGCGCCGCCACGTGCTGCACCACCGCGGAGCAGCACTGGTCGGAACCCGGCTCCGCGTGCTCGTGGTGACGCGCCACCTCCGCCGGCACCTCGCCATCGTGCGCCCCGCACATCATCCCGTCGTTCCGGCCGCGGCCACGGCCGCCTCCGCCCCGCATCCCATGCCGACGCCGACGCCGGCTAGGACTCGATGGTGGTGGAGCTGATGCTGGATGCTGGGGCTGGACGCCGGGATGCACGGCATGCTGAGCTGATTCTGGGTGATCTCTTCCCTCGCAGTCCTTTTCTTGTGCTTGTGTCCGGCCGGTGGAATTTCTTTTGAAGGTAGGGGTTGAAGGAACGGCCGAGGAGGCAGAGAGGCTATATATAATACACTCAGTGAGGTACAAGCAACTTGTTCTTATTTTAGAACGTGAACCAACTAGCTCTATTGTATATCTGTAGCTTTCATGCTGCATATAAATATGTATCTCCCACTTGTGTTTACACTTGCGTCTGCTCCTTGTGTTTGTTAACTCCAAAGGGTTTTAATTCCGGAGCAAATTGGCCAACTTGGAAAAGAGGAGGTTGTTGTTTGATCTGTTCGATTGTACTCCAGTTCATTGGTTTTCTCTAAACGAATTAAATTTTTGGAGCAAATTGGCCAACTTGCACCAAGAGACCATTACTTGCTTGCTTGTTTGATCGGTTCTCCAAAGGCCAAAGCTGGCCGATCTTCACAATCGTGAATGATTAGTAAATTCCAATAATTTCACCGTGTTGGGGTAATTATTATCTTTGAGTACCATCGAGACCGCAAGAGGGGATGATTATATATAGACCTGCTAAGCTGGGTTGATTGGATCGGATTAAATCGAAATAGTTTTTGATGGAGTGGCCAGGCATAGAATAGGGAGACCACAGGCAAGTAAAAGCAAGTTGGTTGCGATGAGGTTATCCCCACTGTGCTTGCCCTGGATGCCCATTTCTCTATCGCCCCCTCTTGCCCTATCCCGTTGCTTTCCATCGTCGTGATCGCTCTCAACTTTGCGATTATTATTATCATTAGCAGTGCAATAATATACTAGTTGTGCCCGGCCCGCCCTTTTCTTCAGATGAAAGGACCACCGTATCACTTGTACTCCACATAATATTGTACTTCCCCTAAAAAGACACATAATATTCTACCAGTAAGTAAACTACTGGTATATACTCACATCAGCATCAAGATCAGATAAAGAAAAGCTAATGTGATATGTAATATTTTTGTATTTTCGTAATAAAACGAAACTGGAAATAAAAGTGAGTGTAAATGTTGTTGGAAGGTGATTCTCATGCTAAACATCTGGACCAGGGTTCATAGGTTCACCAAGGGCATCTTTCTAATTCATAAAAGTGTGGTGAGTAACATGATAATGTGATAAAGCATGATGAAATATTTTGTTCTTATGTTCATATGTGTGAAAGTGTTCAATTCCTGTATAGACAATGCGCCCAAAAATTATAGACCGAAATCCAACTACATCTTTAGAGGGTACAATCCACATACTCAGTTGCAAAATATGTTTGCAACACTACATAGCGGGTACAAATTAGAAGACACTTGGATGATTATCCATAACGTGCAAGCTAACTATTAAAGAATATATATGCTTAATTGTCTCATCGTGCTGACGAAAAGAATAATAGATTGCACTTTAAAATAGGAAATGACCAAGCGGTTAGATCACAATGTCGAAGAGCAAGGTTACATCATATCCTCCAACTATATGGAATACTAGATTCAATTTTGGACACGAAACAGGTGTGGCACATGCACGTGAAATCACCCGAGTATGTATCATGTGCACCCAAGATTATTGTGCAACCGGTGCACAAGATGCATAAATGACACTGAATTCCTGTTTATAGAGTCAACTCACATCTTGAGAAATAAAAAATAAATATCATGTTGTGGATAGTAGTTACTATAACGTGGGCCATGAATTGAGCCTATTAACAATATCATATATGCATTTGTTATTTTTGTTTCTTAAGCTGTGATTTGATTTTGTGATTGGAATTTTGTGACATGTTTGATAAATCATATATCTATGTAACGGAATATTTTCAGAAATAGTAAGAATATGCAGCGTGCATTTTAAACGTGGTACACCGTTGCATGGTAACTCCGGGTGCACCAGATACATCCTCGAAGTCACCCATGCATGTCCCTCCAATGCAAAATTGGACGGCGGACATGGCTTCCATTGGTGGTTGTGATACTACAACGTGCCCTACACCCTTCAAGAAAAGAAAGGGAGCATTTGGCGAACACAATAAAAATATGTTACTCCCTCTGTTTCATAATATTAGATGTTTAGAAATTTCACTACAGACCATAAATCCGAAATAAAATGAGTGAACTTGCCCTACACCCTTCAAGAAAAGAAAGGGAGCATTTGGCGAACACAATAAAAATATGTTACTCCCTCTGTTTCATAATATTAGATGTTTTAGAAATTTCACTACAGACCATAAATCCGAAATAAAATGAGTGAACTTCCCAATAAAATACTTCGAAAAAGCTTACAAAACTAAAAAAATTGCTTATATTTAGGAACAGAGGTAGTATGTATGTATACGGAGAGGGAATATGCTTGAGGCATTGTCGGGGATGTAACCCCGGGTACCCCAGAGTTGGTGGTTTTATGGAGTTGGTAGAGGAAACAGCAAATAAATAATTGTAAGATAAAGAAAAAGGAGGAAAAAGCGTCCTGGGCCGAGTTTGGCAATGCCCGGACCGGCATAACCGCAGCCAGGCTGAAATAAGGCGTATACCGGGTTGCCTAACCCGGATGGGCTCCTGTCACTGCGCCACGGGCCTTTGTCAGGCCGACATTTGCTTACCTCGGCGGCCCGACACGTCCTCGCTTCGGCTGGGCCGACACGTCCTCACCTCGGCTGGGCCGACACGTCCTCACCTCGGCGGCCCGACATGTCCTCGGTTCGGCTGGGCCGAGGCCTCCTCTCCTCACCTCGGCGGCCCGACATGTCCTCGCTTCGGCTAGGCCGAGGCCTCCTCTCCTCACCTCGGCGGCCCGACACGTCCTCGCTTCGGCTGGGCCGAGGCCTCCTCTCCTCACCTCGGCGGCCCGGCACATCCTCACCTCGGCGGTCAGACACGTCCTCGCCTCGGCTGGGCCGAGACATCATCGCTTCGGCTGGCCTCCTCGCCTCGGCTGGACCGAAGCCGCCTCGCCTCGGCAGGCCAACTTCTCCAGCGCTCACCCCGGGCGGGCCAAGTCAATACATACCTCGGCTGGGCCGAGGCCTCCGCATCCTTGCCAGGCCGGCGTCCCCAGACTCGGACGGGCCGAGGTCCCGCGTCCCGGCTGGACCGCCACTCCAGCATCCCGAGCGGTTCCTCGACGAGTACTAGATACCCACTGCCACCTCTAGAAGATAAGGAGAAGAGGAAGAGAAGATCCAGAGGACAAGCGCTAGAAGACAAGACGAAGGACAGGCAGGACGTGCCAAGCCCATCCCCGTGATGCAAGCACAGTGCCTATGATGTGACGACAGTACGCCTCCATGACGCGTGCACAGTGCGGACGAGACCCCAGTAGTCATCTCAGCAGCAGTACCTGTACAGTGTATCTTGTCCCCTGGGCTCCCTTTATAAGGAGCACCAGGGGAACGCTCACGGCAGCCCCCGATGGGCTCATTTTCCCCCGGTGCTCTCAGCTAGCTCCCTTCTCCATAAGAACTTAGTGCTGCCATGCTCAGGCTTAGAGATACTTAGACATACAGTTCAAGGAGCCTTTGTACAGATCATATACAGAGGGAAAATACACCAAATAGGCTAGATGCTGCAGTAGGGGTGTTATCTCTCACGAGAGCCCCGAAGCAGGGTAAATCCTCGTGTTCGTCCATTTGTCTTCTGTGTGTGCAATCCTGCACACTATCCCTCCCCGAATCCTCTAGCGTCCATCGGCCACAAACTTAAGCCTACCCCTAGGCATCTGTTGTTCCACACGACGACAGTTGGCGCCACAGGCGGAGCCAGCAGGGGGTCGATGGGGGGCGACCGACCAGGCTCACTTTTGGGGAAAAACAATTTATGTATACGTATCCATCGAACGCTCGAGAAGTCGAGCCAGCAGGGACGCACGGAGCATCGCTCCCAGCCTCCCAATCCCGCAACGCAATCCATCCCTCGCTCCAACTGCCTCGCTCGGTCGCTCTCCTCCGCGCATCCATCCCTCGCTCTCCAGTCTCCACCGCAGGTCCGCATCCATCCGGCGGCGGCGCGGCGCCCTCGCTCCCTGGCCCCTGCGCCCTCGCTCCGTCGCTCGCCCTCGCTCTCTCGCGCGGTCGCGCCCTCCACCGCTCCACGCCCCACGCCTCCACGCCCCTGAGGCCCTGACCCCGAGCTCCACCGCTCCACGCCTCCACGCCTCCACGCCCCACCGCTCAGGCAGCTCGCCGGCCGGCAGAGGTGGCAGCGGTGCCCTCCACTCCACGCCCCTGACCCCGAGCTCCACCGCTCCACGCCTCCACGCCTCCTGCCCCCGCCGCCAGCTGCTCGAGCTCGATGGACATGGATTCCGATGAGGAGGCTGCCTGGCTAGAAGAAGAGAAGGCAATAGAAGCAGAGGAGGCAGCTAAGGCGGCTAAATTGGTTGAAGAAGAGGAGGCAGCGCGGAAGAGGGCACGGCTAGAGGTTGATTCTTTCCCTTTATCTTTAGTTTTGATGTCTTTTTGTCTAGTAATTAGTAGTGTGCAATTAGTAGCTGTGAAATCTTTGCTCACAATTAGTTTTTGTTTTCAATGTTGTAGGCAAATGTTCCAGAAATCTTTGATCTAGCCAATGTTGTTGCCGATCCTGGACTTCGGAGACCAATTGATGAATATGGTACCCCTGAAATTAGAGATAAAATGGGATGGGCATATTTGTCTAGAGGCCGTACTCACTTGATTGGACATGATTTTCCCAAAAAAAAAAATTGGTCCAGATTGGCGGTCATTTCTAGATGCATGGTATACCAAATATGATTGGTTAGAGTATAGTGTGGAGAAGGATGCTGCATATTGTTTCCATTGCTTTCTTTTCAAGTCTTCAACCACACACTTTGGATATGATGTTTTCACAAAGAAGGGGTTTAAAAATTGGAAGAAAGCATCGGAGAATTTCAACTCTCATGTAGGTGGACCAAATAGCATTCACAACAATGCAAGAAATAGTTGTGAAGATTTCAGAAATAAAAAGCAAAGTGTGGCATATGCTCTTGTTTCTCATGAAGAAAAATCACATATTGACTATGAGATTCGTTTGAGGGTTGTTTTGGGTGTTGTCAGATTTCTACTTGAACAAGGTCTAGCTTTTCGAGGGCATGACGAGTCTAGCACTTCCTTGAACAAGGGCAATTTCCGTGAGATGTTGGATTGGTATGGTGCAAGATGCAAGGAAGTAGCCGATGTGATTAATGAGAATGCTCCTGGCAATTGTCAATTGACATCTCCTGAGATCCAACATGATATAGTAAGAGCATGTGCAGAAGAGACTACACAAGTCATTATGAGTGAGCTTGGAAATGCTAGTTTCACTCTACTTGTTGACAAGTCTCGTGATGTATCAGTTAAAGAGCAAATGGCTGTGATGGTGAGGTTTGTGAACCAAAAAAGAGAGATCCTGGAAAGATTGCTCGGTGTTGAGCATGTTCATGATACTACATCGGCTTCTTTGAAAACATATTTAGATGCATTGTTTGTTAAACATAATTTGTCCATGTCTAGATTAAGAGGCCAAGGATATGATGGTGCCTCTAATATGTGTGGGGAGCTACATGGTTTAAAAACGTTGATATTGGCCGACAACCCTCATGCTTTTTATGTGCATTGTTTTGCCCACCAACTTCAATTGGTGGTTGTGCCAGTTGGTCAGCTCTTTGGTCAACTTTTTGGCTGTGGGGTTGGTGAGTTTCCAATAAGTTATCTAGGCATTCCAATTCATTTTAGGAGGCTTACGATTGCACAATGGAAACACGTTGAGGAAAGAATACAAAAAAGGTTGAGTAGTTGGAAAGGAAAACTACTATCCCTGGGTGGAAGACTGGTACTCATAAACTCTGTCCTAACCAATATGGTTCTGTACATGATATCCTTCTTCCAATTACCAAAAGGAGTTCTTCATCGATTGGATTACTTTCGATCTAGATTCTTTTGGCAAGGGGACAACGAAAAAAAGAGGTATCGACTGGCAAAATGGGATGCGGTGTGCCGACCCAAAGACTTTGGGGGACTAGGGATTCATGATCTTGCGGTCAAGAATCGTGCCCTTCTAGGAAAATGGCTGTTTAAGCTACTTACCGAAGAAGGTGTCTGGCAAACACTACTCAGGAGAAAGTATGTTGGCTCGAAGGCGATATCTCAGGTTTCATGGAAAGCCGGAGATTCTCACTTTTGGGCAGGCCTTATGGCGACGAAGAAGTTCTTCCTCCCATTTGGCTCTTTCTCCATCAAAGATGGTTCGGAGATAAGGTTCTGGGAGGATAAGTGGCTTGGCACTACTACGCTCCGTGAACAATATCCAGCCTTATATAATATTGTCCTTGGGCGTCACAAAAGCGATACTATTGCTACGGTTTTGGAGGTTAATCCACCAAATGTGACGTTCCGAAGAGATCTCGTTGGTCCTAGGTTAGCGGCGTGGCATGAATTGCTACAACGACTAGCATCAGTCAATTTGACGCAAGGGTCCGACGTGTTTCGGTGGAGTTTACACAAATGCGGTAAATTCACAGTGGACAGTATGTATAATGCGTTAATCCAACCTGATGTGCCAGTAGAAAATAATAAGAAAATCTGGTCGATGAAGATACCACTAAAAAACAAGGTTTTCGCGTGGTACCTTCGTCGAGGGGTTATTCTTACTAAGGACAACCTTGCAAAACGCAATTGGCACGGTAGTAAGAGGTGTGTCTTCTGTCATAAGGACGAGACTATCAACCACTTATTTTTCGAGTGTCAATTCGCCGGTTCTATATGGTCAATCATCCAGATAGGTTCTACTTTATATCCCCCAAGAAGCATTGCACATATTTTTGGCAGTTGGCTGAATGGGGTTGATGTTAGGTTCAAACAACTTATTAGGGTGGCAGCGCTAGCCGTTATATGGTCGCTTTGGCTATGTAGAAATGACAAGGTTTTCACTGATAAAAATTGTTCTCTCATGCAGGTTATCTACAGGACTACAGCTACACTCCGTTCGTGGTCTCAGTTGCAACGTGTGGGGCATCGAGACCTGTTTATGGAGGTTTGTTCAAGACTGGAGGATACGGCGAGAGACTTTTTATCCCAACATGGATGGCAGCATAATTTGCGGATCGGGCCACCAGCACCCTAGGCGTGATTACAATTTCTCATCTGATATGTAATCGCTACCTTTTTATTTTTCGGACTACCGTACTCTTTCGGCTGTGTGCACCTTCGTTGTGCAGAGGCTGGGTGTAATGCTTAAACCTTTTAAGTAATAAAACTCCCTTTATCTAAAAATGGTGAGTGCCTCTTGTAATTTCTACATGCACATTTTTTGTCTATGTATCAACTCTAATTTCTACATGCACATTTTTTGTAGGTGAGTGCCTCTTGTAAAAAGAAAGATGCATTGTTGCAATTGCATCATGACCGTTTGGTAGCACAGCTAGAGAGTGGGGAGATCTCGTCGGGAAGCGGGCAAAATCAAGAGACAAGTTTAACAAGACCAGGTGATACTCGTTGGGGGTCACACCATAGAACTCTAATTCGGATTCAACAAATGTGGGATTCAGTCATTGAAATGCTATGCAGTGTTTCTCATGATGGGACAGATGCCGAGGAGAAAGGTGTGGCTTCAGGTTATATCATATACATGGAAACCTTTGAACTTGTTATTATCTTGCATTTGATGCTTCGAGTCCTTGGTTTAACAAATGGTTTGTCACAAGCATTGCAATCCAAGGATCAGAACATAGTGAGTGCAATGAATATGATTGTCTCGGTGAAAACTCTATTGTAGAAATTGAGAGATGATGGATGGGAGCCTCTATTGCTTGTTGTTTCTAACTTCTGTAATGGAAGAAACATTATAGTACCGAAAATGGATGATAACATTCCAGCTAGGGGTTACCCAAGGAGCTCACGCAGGATGGTTACTTGCCTCCATCATTACAAGGTAGAAATCTTTAATGAAGTGCTTGATAGAATCATAGTTGAGATGAATCATAGATTTTCTGAAACTTCTACACGTCTATTATTGTGCACTACATGCCTTGATCCTAGAGACTCATTCATCACCTTTGACAATGATAAGCTAGTTGAGCTTGCAACTATGTACTCTGCTGATTTCTCTTCACATGATTGTTCTCTATTGGTTGATGAACTGAACGTATGTTGATATGATGAAGAGAAGTCCTGAATTCACAGTTTGTGACAGTCTGAGTGATCTTGCTCTCAAGTTGGTGCAGAAGAGACACCATTTGACATTTCCATTGGTCTATCACCTTAGTACACTTGCTTTGACATTACCTGTGGCAACAGCATCAGTTGAGAGGGTTTTCTCGGCCATGAATATTATAAAGTCAGATCTTCGAAACAAGATAGGGGATAGTTGGCTCAATAATTTGATGATTTGCTATGTTGAGAAGGAGATATTTGCAAAAAATTGATGACAAGAAGATTATGCTACGTTTCCATTCCTACAATGACCGTAGAGGTCATCTTCCTCGACATTTTCGCCTTGCCAACATGGATTCAACTTAATGGTACTATCTTCTTATCAAAATGTAGCACTATTTTGTATGTACGTTTTTTGTTCTTTGTAGTCAGTTCGTACTTGTGCTTCCGTACAATTGTGGATTACATGTGTTGTCCAAAAAAAAAATCGCCGGTGGCACATTTTTAATGTTTGCCCCCCTCATCTCAATTCCTGGCTCCGCCACTGGTTGGCGCCCACCGTGGGGCTGGTAGTGGCGCTTGCTGGATTAAATTCGGACGGGACCTTCCTCATCAACTCGGGGACTCGACATCACCATTACCCTCCGCGCTCTAGCTTGCCGCAGTAAGCAGAGGCTGGCGCAGCCTTCACCAACGGACGTCATGAACAGATCCCGGGTAACTGCCCTTCGATTGCTCGGGTCATGTCGGTTCTATCGATCCAGTCTGCACCAACAATGCTCCGTGAGTATTTTCCTTGGTACTGCGCACAATTGGTTAATCTCAAAAATAGCTCGAGGACTGCCCCCTTCATACCTTGCTTAGTTGTTTTCCTCGGAAGCAAAGTGTTTTGACCCGGGAACTGGACAGCCAGTCAAGTTTTGTTTTATCTCCTAGATAAGAAAAGTGACTCGGGGACTCAGTTGAGTTCGAGTCTATGTCCTAATGCATAGTTTTGCTGCTAGAGTTAGTTTCCTCTGTTAGTAGAATTGTTGTTCCCATTAAATATTCGTTATATATGCTTGAACTAACGTTGAAAGGTGGTATCGGTTTTACCGATAGAATATTCATCACCAAGATTGTGGTTATATCGGTTATCTCGGATTACCAAAAATATCATGGCAATATCGGTATTCTCAAATCGCCGTTTATTTCGGTTTTCCAGAATATTACAGTATCATTTCATATCTCGGAACGCCGCTCATTACGGCTTGCCACAATATCAGAGTATCACCAGTGTTACCAAATCATCGGTTCTTTCAGTTTGCCAAATATCACGGCATTTATTTCGTATCATCAAGTATCTCATAATTGCCATCTTTACCGATTTAACCAATTATCATGATTCTTCAATTATCCAAGCTTACCAGAGTATCGTAGCATCATTATCTCGGCACAATGAGTCAAAAGGTATCTGATCTCACTGAGTGTTACGTGTTGAGAAATGTCTCAACTCGTCATTTGACAAGTGCCCATGAAGGCAAAATGTCAGATTTAGCCCAAGCAGGCTATATGTCGGTTCAGCTCATGCTGTTGACATACGACTTCGGTAAACGCCCAAAGCGGCTAAAAACCGACATATGACAGTGCCCAAGCAGGCTTTATGTCAGTCCAGCTAATGCTGGAGACATGTGACTTCGGTAAACGCCCAAAACGGCTAAAAACCGACATATGACAGTGCCCAAGCAGGCAATATGTCAGTCCAGCTCATGCTGGAGACATCCGACTTCGGTAAACGCCCAAAGCGGCTAAAAACCGACATATGACAGTGCCCAAGCAGGCTTTATGTCAATCCAGCTCGTGCTGTTGACATGTGACTTCGGTAAATGCCCAAAGCGGCTAAAAACCGACATATGACAGTGCCCAAGCAGGCAATATGTCAGTCCAGCTCATGCTGGAGACATCCGACTTCGGTAAACGCCCAAAGCGGCTAAAAGCCGACATATGACAGTGCCCAAGCAGGCAATATGTCAGTCCAGCTCATGCTGGAGACATCCGACTTCGGTAAGCGCCCAAGAGGGCTAAAAACCGACATATGATAATGCCCATGCAGGCTATATGTCGGTATGCTCGGGTGGGCAATATAAAAAATGATGGTGCCCGTGCAGGAAGGTTATTGTTTACATGGAGATTTTAATATTGCTATTTGTTTTTGAAAGTCTATGCGCGACTCTGCGAGTCCCCCACAGCCTCGGGGACTAGTGTCGGGGATGTAACCCCGGTACCCCAGAGTTGGTGGTTTTATGGAGTTGGTAGAGGAAACAGCAAAGAAATAATTGTAAGATAAAGAAAAAGGAGGAAAAAGTGTCCTGGGCCGAGTTTGGCAATGCCCGGACGGCATAACCACAGCCAGGCCGAAATAAGGCGTATACCGGGTTGCCTAACCCGGATGGGCTCCTGTCACTGCGCCACGGGCCTTTGTCAGGCCGACATCTGCTTACCTCGGCGGCCCGACACGTCCTCGCTTCGGCTGGGCCGACATGTCCTCACCTCGGCGGCCCGACATGTCCTCGCTTCGGCTGGGCCGAGGCCTCCTCTCCTCACCTCGGCGGCCCGACACGTCCTCACCTCGGCGGCTCAACATGTCCTCGCTTCGGCTGGGCCGAGGCCTCCTCTCCTCACCTCGGCGGCCCGGCACATCCTCACCTCGGCGGTCCGACACGTCCTCGCCTCGGCTGGGCCGAGACATCATCGCTTCGGCTGGCCTCCTCGCCTCGGCCGGACCGAAGCCGCCTCGCCTCGGCAGGCCAACTTCTCCAGCGCTCACCCCGGGGTGGGCCAAGTCAATACATACCTCGGCTGGGCCGAGGCCTCCGCATCCTTGCCAGGCCGGCGTCCCCAGACTCGGACGGCCGAGGTCCCGCATCCCGGCTGGACCGCCACTCCAGCATCCCGAGCGGTTCCTCGACGAGTACCAGATACTCACTGCCACCTCTAGAAGATAAGGAGAAGAGGACGAGAAGATCCAGAGGACAAGCGCTAGAAGACAAGACGAAGGACAGGCAGGACGTGCCAAGCCCATCCCCGTGATGCAAGCACAGTGCCTATGATGTGACGACAGTACGCCTCCATGACGCGTGCACAGTGCGGACAAGACCCCAGTAGTCATCTCAGCAGCAGTCCCCTGGGCTCTCTTTATAAGGAGCACCAGGGGGAACGCTCACGGCAGCCCCCGATGGGCTCATTTTCCCCCGGTGCTCTCAGCTAGCTCCCTTCTCCATAAGAACTTAGTGCTGCCATGCTCAGGCTTAGAGATACTTAGACATACAGCTCAAGGAGCCTTTGTACATATCATATACAGAGGGAAAAATACACCAAATAGGCTAGATGCTGCAGTAGGGGTGTTATCTCTCACGAGAGCCCCGAAGCAGGTAAATCTTCGTGTTCGTCCGTTTGTCTTCTGTGTGTGCAATCCTGCACGCTATCCCTCCCCGAATCCTCTAGCGTCCATCAGCCCCAAACTTAAGCCTACCCCTAGGCATCTGTTGTTCCACACGACGACAGGCATCTTGCGTTTGGTCGACCAGGTTTGAATCGGTGAGAGGGAATAACCAGGCAGCGGCGCTCATCCATGACAACATTTTAGCAAGTCGACAATACATTAGCAAGTACCCTTTTTTTTGCGAAAAACTCCAGATACATTAACCCAACACAGAAACGCACCCAATAAAATAGGAAATTACAGCCAAGTCCCTGGGTACCCACTCCTCTGCCACCACCGCCGTGGACCGAAGACGCGCCGCCGCAGCTCCTCCGCCGCTCCCTCCTGGAGCTAGCGAAGACCTTGAAACTTGAGGCAGCAACACGGACGGGATGCCTTCGTGCCTGCACGCCGACGGGGAAGAAGAGCAGACCGCCTCTGAGCCGAAGTCGTCTCCCTCAAAGAAGAAGGAGGAAGATCTGGGGCTCCTCCAAGCAGAACACCTCACGAAGCTCATGCCGCCGCCGGAGGAAGCAACAGCACGCCGATGAGCCGGAGGGCAAAGCACCCCACCGCGGGAAGACAGCAGCGCCGAACCGCCATCCACCCACACACCAACCCGACCTCTGCACCGTCGCCGGGGACCTCGCCAGTGCATCGACAGAGAGGAAGGGGATGAAAAACTCACAAGGATGGAGCGCCACCGTCGCCGCAGCGCCCAGCCAGAGGATGAACAAAAACCACCAGAACCGCGGTCCGGTGGGACGAGGACAGCTCCCACCCGCCGTTTCCGGCGAAGAAGAGGAAGGGAACCAGACTTATTCCTCCATATCGACGACGAAGTCCTCCCTATCTACAAGCCGGGAGACCGGGAGCGAACCCCCTACCTCCCCCGCCGCCGCGGCGACGAGAGAAGGCACGGAGCTGCCTCGGCTCCGGCGAAGAGAAGGGGATTTTTCTCCGCCCTTGTCGCCTCTCTCAAACAGTGTCGAGGGAGAGGATAAGGTCGAGCGGTTCAGTACCGTCTTGGTGGGAAAGGATATTAGCAAGTACCCATGACGACTGCAATACCAAAACAACCGTGTAATTATTCTTTCTTCTTCTACCGTCGACTTAATCTTCCCCACACATGTTCGCACAATCTTCTACGTACATACCAACTTGTCAAACATTGAACCGTATTCGTATTGTATTTGCTCACTGCAAATGCCGCCGTGGTGGGTCGCCGACGAAGGGGTCGTTTTAAAACCAGCAAGGTTTGCAAATTGAGAGGCCACTTGCGCATGCGGCAGCAGCAGCGCAACTGCGCAGGGAAGGAGATAAGCGTGGTCGTGGGGACGAGGGAGCAAGTGGGCAAGTCGACAGTGGATCAAACCGTAGCCTTTGTGAGGTAGTACTCCAGTCCAGTACGACCCGCTGCGGCTGCGGCCAACTGCAGCAGCATCACAAGTTCACGGAGTCATGGATGGGGATAGCCGACCCTGCTAATGGCGCCACCGATATGGCCGTGCAAGCTGGGAATTACGAGGCAGGACCGCATCGAGGAGAACTGTACAAGTAGCTCGATGGATACAGATGTGATGCATCTTATTCGGTTTGTAAAAATCCAAAGGAGAATGGATGAAAAACATGTGTGGTCCTACATTTCTTGCAACTTGTTTGCTGCATATCCAGTACTATGGCCTAATAAGCGAAACACATTTGCAATCGGTTGAATCAGCAAAAAAATGCTTTTTTTTCTAAATTTTCTATAAAAAAAATTCCATATACATTTCCGAGATATTTCTTCTTTTCCCTGAATGTCATGCTGGCTACCTTTTTTTCTTTTGCCCTCGCCTTCCTAGTGTTTCAACACCATACACATTCCGACCCTTTCTTACTCTCACGCCTCTTTATCGTAACTTCACCCCGCCTTTGTGCTCCAACCAATTGTGCCTCTAAACTCTGGTAGGAACTCATTACCCGTCTCCTTTCCTAGCTTAGAGGTAGCCATTAATCTCGCTTCTTCTTATTTCTTCATTTCCCTTTTTTCTCGCGTGCGGCTTGGCTGACTTTGCAGAGCCAAGTTACTTAGCCCGACTTAGCCTTTGCGAACCGTCAGATCAAAATCGAACATCCTAGATCTATCAACACTAGAAAGCACTTTAGATCAGTGTGGGAGAACACTGTGCGGACATACTATAGCATTCGATCGGATTGTCGGTTTTCTGATCCGGTGGCCGAAAATGAGCGAAGTCAGCGGCGTCGCTGGCTTAGCTTCTCTCCAAGTCAACGAATCAGAGTGTTTCTCCTTGGCCTTCCCCTTTGTCCTCCCTCATTGGGCGTATACATACATACCATAATGTATATAGGTTTCGGTCCGTGGTCTTTCTTTTGAGAAATATTTTAATGGTCTTATGAGAGTGGGGACCTTCATTTATAGATGTTAGCCTCTCGATGTTCAATGGTATTCCGTACTTTTTAAGGAAGAAACGATCAGAAGAGAATATTATTATTTTTATATATATATTAAAGGACCTACTCCTTCCAATCCAAATCCAATCCAAAATAAGTGTCGAGATTTTGAACTGTTTAAAACTACGCCATTTTTTTTAGGGATAGGACACTTATTATGAACCGGAGAGACAGGAGGGAGAATAGACTATTGTAACACCATGCATACACACAAGATTGGGCTGGTACTATCAGTGGCTGTACATGGGCTTGGCCCAACTAGTCAACGCTCGGGGAGGAAACATAAAAGGACACGAGAGGTCATAGGAGAAGGAATCGAACAGAAACTGAACCCAAGTCTGAAACTCTTCCCTTCGTCTTCTCCAAGTCGTCTCCTTCCTTCAGGTCCGGCTGCTCTCCACAAGCAACCAAGGTCCGGTGGCTACCACAAGCTACTAGTTATCCTCCTTGTGTCGATCTCACGCCCCGATCCTCACCGGCGGCAACGGGACGTTACAGTGGTATCAGAGCTAGAAAATCCCATCCAAAAAAAATTCCCCAATTTTTTTCCACTGCGGCCGCCTCGATCTACACCCAGTCGCCGGCCATCTGACGCAGCGGCGACCTCATATCCTTCCCCACCATCGGAGGCGTCGTCCTCGCTCATCTCCACGCATAGGGTTGTGACTGCTCGTACTCTACACGCAGGCGCCGCCCTCGCTCCCTCCACGCCCACAAGGTGTTTGATGCTTGGCTCGGCTGTCAACATCGGCAGCAACCATGCCTTCCCGACCAATGGCATGACGCATCTCCCTCCTATGACCTCGACCGGTGCTGGGAACGGCACGCTGCAAGGTGTGCACGGGCTTGGCATGAACACGCCTGCAACCTGTTCGACATATGGTCCCACCAGCCCGCGAGAAGGTTCTACTGCAGGTACTTGCATTGTCAACACTGATCCGCTGCACAACACCTCATTTCCATGCTTTGATAGCACCAGCCCAATCTTGTGTGTATGCAGGGTGTTACACAACGACTCAGCCCATGCCGCAATCTCAACAAAATGTTTCCGCAATGTAATCTTCGCGAGAAAGAAGCACCTCTTCCGCCAGCTGCTGTAACCGATACTTCATAGGATTGTATACTGTTGCCAACATACAACTTTTGTATCATGTCCAGAAAGCTCACTGATAATCTGAGTAACTTCCGTATCAGGCAGGATGCATCTTTGAGAGTGAGGGTAAGCAAGGTAAGCATTGCAGCTTTGGCAACATTCAACACGCACTTGCAGAAAGCCAGCTGCTCAACTGGACATTTGTGAAACTTTGCAAGAATAATGTGCAGTGAATAAAGATTTACCTCCATGCTGAATGTCACAGACAAGAGAGCACTATTAACAGTCACCGAAAAATCCCAAACCTTGATCAAAAAATAGTGGAGCATTCTTGTTTCAGTTACGAAAGCAAGAACTAAACACCCTGGACTGAAGCCTTCACGCCTCCATGATGGCATTATTTCCAACTGCGGATGCTCATATTATCCAGGGCTGAAACCACTTCTCCTCCAAGATGGCACCTTAATCAAGAAACGATAAGTGGCCAATTGCATTGCTTTGGCATCCTTCCTTGATCTGCTAATAACACAAAAGGTGTGCTGACTGACACATGTTTCAGCATGGGTTTGCAAACCAAATAAGCTCTTTATGCCCGCCCTTTGTTGTCCTGGATCCCATGGTAAAAGAAGTGTATCATTGGTGCCATGTTGTTGCATCTCATGTGAGAGCAGCTGTTGTAGCGTACACCCATTTGATGGTACACCTACCCCATGATCGAGAACTTTGTCCATACCAACAGTTGGTGGTGCATCAGACACCTCTATTGGGTCACCCCTGCCTGGTTCCAGAAAAATGGAGCGATCTCCAACATAAGTGAGCATGGTGCTGGCAAGCTCTTCATTCTCAGAATCATGACCAATCGCCAGAAAAAGTGACGAGCCTCCAATGCAAGTGAACACATCATCAACAACCTCTATCAAAGTTGTTTCTGAGGTTACAACCTCTGCAGGTTCCACCCAAAGCTCAAGAAACAGAGATACACCACAAATATGCGTCAACACCTCTTCAGAAGAATTTGCAATTGGCTCTGCCATGTGCAAGTCTGTCTTCATCTTCCTTTCCTCGTACTCACTGTCCAGCGCCAACTTCAATTGCTCACGCTGCAATTTGATGCGCTCCAGAAGTTGGGTAAGCGTCGGCTCCGTCGGCTTGACAGTTGTGGGCAGCACATCCTTGGGACTCATAGGCAAACATCTAACAGGTATTTCGGGTGAGATGTCCCACCTTTTTGTTTCAACTGCAGCATGTCATTCACAAAGATGCGATGGTCTGAAGCACCAAATTTCTCTTCTACAGCTTTGATGAATGGAAGCCAGTCCTGAAGCTGATGGCGCAGCTTGTATGTGTACAGCCAGAGGGCCGCATTGCCCTCCATATGGATGGATGCCAATGTCACCCAAAGAGAAGCATGGATATTAAAAATGCGAAAATAATCCATACATTTATCCCTCCAGATGCGAGGCTGCTCACCGTTGAACCGTGGAAAGGACATCTTTGGTAATGGTGGGCGTGAGCAATCGGGTGGATTCTCAGCTGGACGCACTGGGCGCCCCCCCGCCGCCTGGTGCTTGAATACCTCCTTGTCGACCATTCGATAAAGAGGTCATAGGCACCGTGGGAGATGAGAGGCTGTGCCCAGCTGTGCCTTCAGGAAGGTCCTGCAGGACACTCCCTGTCAGGTTGTGCCGCGTGCTTGGTGGTGGAGCAGCTTGCATATGCAGCACCGCCTGGGCTGTGGCATCGAGTTGCTTCGTCAGAGCCTCGGTGTGGCGCGCAGCATCATCCTGCTTGGACGAGAGTTCTTGAACTGCCGTAGCTTGCAGATCCATCTGCACACGCATCTGCTGTTGCGCCGTGTCCATGGAGGACATCCGGGCAAACAACAGGTCAAGCGATTCCTTGATCTCTGCCATGGACACCTCTGCCTGCGCCTTGGATTCTGCCATGGCTTGCAGGATGATTTGGGTCTGAGCAGAAGGCTTTTGAGGAGCCGTTGCGATCTCGGATCAAAGGGCGAGAAAAATTCTTGTGTGTAGAACGATTTGAGTCTCACGGTCGTAGATCAAGAGGAAAGCAACTCGATTGGTGGGAGAGAAAAAAAAATTGGGGATTTCGGAGGATTACCGGGACGTGAGCTTCGATCTGCACCGGATACAAGGTTGTTTGTGGGGATGAGCGAGGACGACACCTCCGATGGTCGGGAAGGAGATGAGGTCGCCGGCGACTGGGCTTAGATCAGGGCGGCCGCAGTGGGGAAAAATTGGGGAAATTTTTGGATGGGATTTGCTAGCTCTGATACCAAGTGTAACACCCTGCATACACACAAGATTGGGCTGGTACTATCAGTGGCTGTACATGGGCTTGGCCCAACTAGTCAACGCTCGGGGAGGAAACATAAAAGGACACGAGAGGTCATAGGAGAAGGAATCGAACAGAAACTGAACCCAAGTCTGAAACTCTTCCCTTCGTCTTCTCCAAGTCGTCTCCTTCCTTCAGCTCCGGCTGCTCTCCACAAGCAACCAAGGTCCGGTGGCTACCACAAGCTACTAGTTATCCTCCTTGTGTCGATCTCACGCCCCGATCCTCACCGGCGGCAACGGGACGTTACAGTGGTATCAGAGCTAGAAAATCCCATCCAAAAAAAAATTCCCCAATTTTTTTCCACTGCGGCCGCCTCGATCTACACCCAGTCGCCGGCCATCTGACGCAGCGGCGACCTCATATCCTTCCCCACCATCGGAGGCGTCGTCCTCGCTCATCTCCACGCATAGGGTTGTGACTGGTCGTACTCTACACGCAGGCGCCGCCCTCGCTCCCTCCACGCCCACAAGGTGTTTGATGCTTGGCTCGGCTGTCAACATCGGCAGCAACCATGCCTTCCCGACCAATGGCATGACACATCTCCCTCCTATGACCTCGACCGGTGCTGGGAACGGCACGCTGCAAGGTGTGCACGGGCTTGGCATGAACACGCCTGCAACCTGTTCGACATATGGTCCCACCAGCCCGCGAGAAGGTTCTACTGCAGGTACTTGCATTGTCAACACTGATCCGCTGCACAACACCTCATTTCCATGCTTTGATAGCACCAGCCCAATCTTGTGTGTATGCAGGGTGTTACACAACGACTCAGCCCATGCCGCAATCTCAACAAAATGTTTCCGCAATGTAATCTTCGCGAGAAAGAAGCACCTCTTCCGCCAGCTGCTATAACCGATACTTCATAGGATTGTATACTGTTGCCAACATACAACTTTTGTATCATGTCTAGAAAGCTCACTGATAATCTGAGTAACTTCCGTATCAGGCAGGATGCATCTTTGAGAGTGAGGGTAAGCAAGGTAAGCATTGCAGCTTTGGCAACATTCAACACGCACTTGCAGAAAGCCAGCTGCTCAACTGGACATTTGTGAAACTTTGCAAGAATAATGTGCAGTGAATAAAGATTTACCTCCATGCTGAATGTCACAGACAAGAGAGCACTATTAACAGTCACCGAAAAATCCCAAACCTTGATCAAAAAATAGTGGAGCATTCTTGTTTCAGTTACGAAAGCAAGAACTAAACCACCTGGACTGAAGCCTTCACGCCTCCATGATGGCATTATTTCCAACTGCGGATGCTCATATTATCCAGGGCTGAAACCACTTCTCCTCCAAGATGGCACCTTAATCAAGAAACGATAAGTGGCCAATTGCATTGCTTTGGCATCCTTCCTTGATCTGCTAATAACACAAAAGGTGTGCTGACTGACACATGTTTCAGCATGGGTTTGCAAACCAAATAAGCTCTTTATGCCCGCCCTTTGTTGTCCTGGATCCCATGGTAAAAGAAGTGTATCATTGGTGCCATGTTGTTGCATCTCATGTGAGAGCAGCTGTTGTAGCGTACACCCATTTGATGGTACACCTACCCCATGATCGAGAACTTTGTCCATACCAACAGTTGGTGGTGCATCAGACACCTCTATTGGGTCACCCCTGCCTGGTTCCAGAAAAATGGAGCGATCTCCAATATAAGTGAGCATGGTGCTGGCAAGCTCTTCATTCTCAGAATCATGACCAATCGCCAGAAAAAGTGACGAGCCTCCAATGCAAGTGAACACATCATCAACAACCTCTATCAAAGTTGTTTCTGAGGTTACAACCTCTGCAAGTTCCACCCAAAGCTCAAGAAACAGAGATACACCACTAATATGCGTCAACACCTCTTCAGAAGAATCTGCAATTGGCTCTGCCATGTGCAAGTCTGTCTTCATCTTCCTTTCCTCGTACTCACTGTCCAGCGCCAACTTCAATTGCTCACACTGCAATTTGATGCGCTCCAGAAGTTGGGTAAGCGTCGGCTCCGTCGGCTTGACAGTTGTGGGCAGCACATCCTTGGGACTCATAGGCAAACATATAACAGGTATTTCGGGTGAGATGTCCCACCTTTTTGTTTCAACTGCAGCATGTCATTCACAAAGATGCGATGGTCTGAAGCACCAAATTTCTCTTCTACAGCTTTGATGAATGGAAGCCAGTCCTGAAGCTGATGGCGCAGCTTGTATGTGTACAGCCAGAGGGCCGCATTGCCCTCCATATGGATGGATGCCGATGTCACCCAAAGAGAAGCATGGATATTAAAAATGCGAAAGTAATCCATACATTTATCCCTCCAGATGCGAGGCTGCTCACCGTTGAACCGTGGAAAGGACATCTTTGGTAATGGTGGGCGTGAGCAATCGGGTGGATTCTCAGCTGGACGCACTGGGCGCCCCCCGCCGCCTGGTGCTTGAATACCTCCTTGTCGACCATTCGATAAAGAGGTCATAGGCACCGTGGGAGATGAGAGGCTGTGCCCAGCTGTGCCTTCAGGAAGGTCCTGCAGGACACTCCCTGTCAGGTTGTGCCGCGTGCTTGGTGGTGGAGCAGCTTGCATATGCAGCACCGCCTGGGCTGTGGCATCGAGTTGCTTCGTCAGAGCCTCGGTGTGGCGCGCAGCATCATCCTGCTTGGACGAGAGTTCTTGAACTGCCGTAGCTTGCAGATCCATCTACACACGCATCTGCTGTTGCGCCGTGTCCATGGAGGACATCCGGGCAAACAACAGGTCAAGCGATTCCTTGATCTCTGCCATGGACACCTCTGCCTGCGCCTTGGATTCTGCCATGGCTTGCAGGATGATTTGGGTCTGAGCAGAAGGCTTTTGAGGAGCCGTTGCGATCTCGAATCAAAGGGCGAGAAAAATTCTTGTGTGTAGAACGATTTGAGTCTCACGGTCGTAGATCAAGAGGAAAGCAACTCGATTGGTGGGAGAGAAAAAAAATTGGGGATTTCGGAGGATTACCGGGACGTGAGCTTCGATCTGCACCGGATACAAGGTTGTTTGTGGGGATGAGCGAGGACGACGCCTCCGATGGTCGGGAAGGAGATGAGGTCGCCGGCGACTGGGCTTAGATCAGGGCGGCCGCAGTGGGGAAAAAATTGGGGAAATTTTTGGATGGGATTTGCTAGCTCTGATACCAAGTGTAACACCCTGCATACACACAAGATTGGGCTGGTATTATCAGTGGCTGTACATGGGCTTGGCCCAACTAGTCAACGCTCGGGGAGGAAACATAAAAGGACACGAGAGGTCATAGGAGAAGGAATCGAACAGAAACTAAACCCAAGTCTGAAACTCTTCCCTTCGTCTTCTCCAAGTCGTCTCCTTCCTTCAGGTCCGGCGGCTCTCCACAAGCAACCAAGGTCCGGTGGCTACCACAAGCTACTAGTTATCCTCCTTGTGTCGATCTCACGCCCCGATTCTCACCGGCGGCAACGGGACGTTACAACTATGGGCCTGTTACGACCCAGGAGCCCAACACTTTGTGTTATTTTGATTCACAACGTAGGGCCCCGCGTCCTGCGCCACTAAAAGGCCTTGCAAACTGGGATATGGAAAATAGTTGGGCTGTTTCAAATCCATAGGTCTTATTATGGGTTTGAGTTGGGCCAAGGCTGTAACCTTTTACTTGCGGCCCCTCTGCTTCTGTCAAAATATCTCACCACTATGTTCTAAAGAAAAGGTCCCACCCAAATGCTCTCCCGTCTCCTCCCGCGCCGCCACCACCGCCGCCTCTTCCAAACCCTACAATCCGCAGCCGCCGCGTGTGAACTCCACCAGCGGCTGTGCTCTACCGCGGCGTCATCGAGCCCTAGCCTGTCGATATGGCGGCGGAAGAAGGAGATGGGGAAGGAAGGCCTCATGGCGGTGGCGCAGCTCAAGCGGCTGGCGGCGCTGCCCCCAGCCGGGGGCCACCAGCGGCTGGAGCAGTACATGCGATTGCACGTGTCTAGGCTCCTCCGCACCGACCTCCTCGCCGTCCTCTTTGAGCTGCTCCGCCAGGACCACGTGCTTCTCTCCATGAAGGTCCCGCTTCCATCCCCGATAAGTCTGCTCGCCTTTATGTTTCTTCTGCAAATATATCTAGCGTACCATTCCTTTATTCTACAGTACGAATGCGCAATCGTCTTAGATGAGTTAAACGTATGATTTACTGCTGTTTGCGGCAAATGGGTGCAGTAATGTTTGAATTGCAAAGTAGTTCGATTGTCATGTTGTGAGCATATTGATGCAGAAAATTAATGGTTCTAATGCGTGTCCACACTGAAAGTCTGAAATGGCTTCCAGTTTTGTGGGTTGTGTGATTATGGTGTAGATGATCAGGTTCCTTAAATGCACCTAAGGAACATGCATTATTTGAATTGTAGACCAGAGTTTATAAAACTGGCTTTACGCATAAACATATCATGTTTATGTTTTATGTGGAATTCCTGTTCTGTTTGAACTGTTAAGTACTAGTTCCTTTGAAGTAGAATTTGCTTGGAATTGGGTTGGGCAGTAGTAGTACTGAAATTCAGTAGCTGTGATCTGCCGTATAGGCTTTTGGTACTCTTGCCTGTTGTCAGGTCCTAGTTGCTCTCCAATGTGGTGAGTTGGACCTCTGATGTGTGATTTCATTTGAACTTGCTTCCGCAGCATTGAAATCTGCTAAGTTGTTTGTTCTCTTTTGGGGTGAACAAGTCCAGGACAACACCTCTCAATAGCAAAACCATTCGCTTTGTGTTCCCATCCCTGACTCTTAAAACTCTTGCAAACCATCCCCTTGCCATGGATCAGCCTGGTTGTGGCTAATGTGGTGCCTACATGGAAGTCCACATTTAGGTGGTATCCTAATCAATTACAACAATTTAAAGTAAATACTATATTCAGGCCTCCTATGTTCTCAAATGTCATATACATATGAGTGCCTCCTCTAGCTATGGCCCAAACCATCGACGTCCCACATTTGGGCCTGCCCGCACATGGATGTCACATCAAGGCAAAGTTGATGCCACTTAAGCCAAAACCAAAGTTCGTTAAGGATGACGATTTGCTCCCACTTAAGTCGAGGGAGGATGATGTCACGGAGGCCGTGGTTGAAGAAGCTGACCGGCTTTTGGGAATACGATCCTCCAAGAACACTTTGAGGGGGAAGCTATGGAGTCTGATACAGAGTCTAAAGGAGAGGATATGACATGCATTATAGTCTAGATTGGCTGAGTGCATGAGGACCTAGCCTCCTGCCTTTTAAGGGCCAGCAGACCTTTTGGATATCAATGATTGGCTAAAGGAGGGCGTCTAGAGAAAGCTTAATCTGACAAACTGCAACCAGTTGCTGAGTCAACCATGTCACTGCTGAACAACCTCAGGAGGCAACGGATATTATCCTTTGTATGTTTGCGGGACTCCGCAGTTTTATTGATAGTTTGTATCTCGGAATAGGAAGTTTGACGTGAGTTTACTCCTGAATAAGCTTGAATGACTATTATTTACTAAAGTATGATGCACGATAGTTTCAGTCTTGCTGACAATGTTGAAATGCAAATTTGATGCCTTGGCAGTAGAATTGTTATATTGTTTATTCATATTCTAATTCCTCTATCTCAGAGAAGTTCACTTCCTTTTTGTGGGAAGTCGTAGGCCCTGCTTGGCAACTTCTAAAAAAAATTACCTGATTGAAAATCACACGTAAATCAGTGTGCATAACTAAACGGTTATCGCATTTTTCGCGTTGTCATTCCCTGTTTGGATTACCTTGTCGCTCAACCGTCCCTGCTTGTCATCCCTACCACCACGACCCCGAAGGTGGTTAGTGCCGGTGTTGTGGGCCAGCCAGTGGGCGTCCGTGCCGGCACTGCTGGCGGCTTCGGGTGACGTGCTCAACCGCGTCATCAATTTCATGGTGCTCTTGTTCCTTTCTTGTTTCCTCGACATGCTGGACATGGTGATGTGCACCTTGTTCAAGGTACTGGACTACGCCATGGACGCGGATTTGAAGCTGCCCTACTGCTCGGCAGCTGCGCGTGAGGACAACATCGACGCCAGAGGTTTCCGAGTGTTAGGGAGCATGGTATTTCACTCAACTGGCGGCGGCAGCGGCTAGGACGAGGTGTTCGGGCTGCCATCGTTGACGGCCAACAAGACGAAGGGTGAAGATAAAAATGCGGGCTTCTTGAATGGATCAATTTTTTTCCAGGGAAAATGAAAATCCGATCGATTTAGGCCCGACTAAAATGACCAGCCTAGTACGATTTCTTGTCTGGGTCTGGCAAATTTAAGGGCCTGTAAGTCACGCCTGTTTGTGCCTAAAAAATGACAATCCAATGTCCGTAAGCTATTTTAGTTGTGCAGTATTTTTTTTCCGAAGTGCAGTGTTATCACTTCTTCGGTTAAGTGGATGTAATCAAAACTCCATTTACCTACAACTAGAGCAGATTAGTGTGTAGGCAACACTATATACTATTTTAAAGTGTCATAGGCTTCTGTAAGATTAAGCATTTATGTGTTGTTACAGATATATGGTGTTGTGTGGAAAGAGATCTGGTATCGGCCAGATATGTACTTGTACAGAGACATGCTGCATATGCTAGCTAGGAACAAGAAGATCGACGAGACAAGGCAGGTGTGGTCAGATCTGAAGTCTGAAGATGTGCTATTTGATCAGCATACTTATGGCGATATCGTGAGAGTCTTCTGCGATGCTGGCTTGATTGATCTGGCAATGGAATTTTATGAAGACATGAGGAGCTCTCCCGGGCCACCTCTCTCCTTGCCATTCCGGGTTATCCTGAAAGGCCTGATTCCGTATCCGGAGCTTAGGGAGAAGATAAAACGAGAGTTTCTGGAACTTTTCCCTGATATGATCGTGTATGATCCCCCAGATAGCTTGTCAGATGTAGATGAGGAATTCAGATTTTGATCCAATATAAGCACATACTTTTATGCTTGATTCAAATATCTAAAAGATCACCTGCGATGTAGCCGGACCTCCATTTCTTGTTAGTTTTCTTCTAATTTGGTGTGGATCACCGGTTTTCCCTTGTCGGGCCTTGCTTGGGCAGGAAGGGGTTAGTTAGACTGGGAGTTTAGTTCAGTTTACTCTGCTTATCTGAAGCTACTGAGCTCAATAACAAGCTTGCCTAGTCGACATTGTCAATCTATGTTTTGAGTATTAGTGTTTGCCATGCATCCTTGCGTTGGTACGAACACGAATTTCTGGTATTCATTTGAGACGCAATCTTCTGATGTTGGCTTAACGGCCATGGCCTGGCGTAGAATTAGAATGAATCTGATCTGATGCAGCTCCGTCCTCTGGTGTCGGCATCGGGCCGGACGATGTGACTTGCTGTCGTATCATTCTCCGTTTTCTGTCCATAGCTAGTCCAGTGCCAGATCAAGCAGCACCCTTTGCAGTGAACCGCCGCTTTCAGTTACCCTTTCTATGCGTATGCATAGGCATCAGCACCTACTGACTGGGCTACTGGCCGTTGGAAAGCACCGCAGGGTCAAAGGCAAGCAGTGAGCTGAAGGATGGCCATGGCGTCCTCCTGCTCCTGGGCAGTGCACATTCCTCCAGCAGCAAGTAGTACTGTACATGACATGATGGTCCATCGAGTCCACCAACACAGCACCAGGAGCAAGCAGTTGGCAAAGCCTGGGCACTGCACAAAGATCCATCCAAATCTCTCGCGCTTTCCGGGCACGAAATCATGGTGTGCCGTGCAGCAGCACCACCCCTGCCGGCTGCCGCTGACGCGCAGGGCCATGGCGGCCGTGGGGATCCACGTCCAGCGGCTCGTCGCCGGCCGACACCTCGAGTGTCTCTTTCCCATGCACACCCGTTGCTGTCTGCTCGCTAATCTCTCTTTACTGCCATTAAATTCAGTCGCTGCTCTCGATGCCAAGGGCAGGAGAGTATTAAAATCCCGGTGCACGTGCTCGCTGTCGCTGCTGCCGAGAGCTCTGCCGGCGAGGGAGAGATAGCCGTTAGCGGGATCACGCACTGCACGGTACGGCCTGCATGCTGCACTGAATGGGATAAAGATTGGATTCTTTCCGGCTGGCCCGCACGGCTTACCGTAGCGCCGGTCTGCCCCGCAACGTACTCCTGCCATTGGAGTATTGTTGTACGTAGTGCGAGCTGTTTAAAAAAAAGCTCTTGATCGCTGCCGTGGCAGGGCCGTGGCGACGAGAACTTGCCTGTGCCAAGATGGTTAGAAGGGTGGTTGTATCCTCAGCCTATCAGATTTCAAACTACAGGTTTGACGTTGGTGTTTCTCATTTAAGGCGAAATATTCTTCAGTGGGAGACGACGTTCCCGTCGACAGCGAGCCGCCCGTGGTGACTTCGTCAATCTCAAGACTCGACCCGCCGACTCGGTCTCTCGGAGTTGCTCATAGGGGTAGGGAGTGCGTGCGTGCGTTCATAGAGATGAGTGTGTTCGCGTGTATATGAGCACTTGCGTTGTACTGTGTTTCGCAAAAAAAAAAGGGGCAGTGGCGACTGGCGAGCTAGCCGTTGCTTAGCGCATCTGGATGGGATGGTTGAATCCGTTACGCTCTGCTAATTATTCCCTCCTTTCTTCCCTCTCCTCTGACCTCGACCAGCTGCTTTGCTTATATAGACTCCGGCACTATTGCTTTTCCTCCACCGCCGGAATCCACCCCAAGAACTCGTGAGAAACAACCCCTACCTACCTAGGCTAGGTACGAGGATAGAGAGATTGCAAGCATTCTTGCATTGCGTTGGTCTTAGATTAGATCCTAGCTAGAGCTAGTAGTAGTGGTAGAGCTGTTAGTGGCAATGGGTATGAGGAGCAGCAACCGATGCAGCGTCGGGTCCGGCGTGCTCGCGCTGTCGCTGCTGCTCCTGCTCGTCCTGCAGCACGCGGCGGTGCCGGCGCGCGGGCAGGCGCCGGACGGCGTGGTGATCGCGCAGGCGGACCTGCAGGGGCTGCAGGCGATCCGGCAGGCGCTGGTGGACCCGCGGGGCTTCCTGCGCGGCTGGAACGGCACGGGCCTGCAGGGCGCGTGCTCCGGGGCGTGGGCGGGCGTCAAGTGCTCCCGCGGCAAGGTCGTCGCGCTCCAGCTGCCATTCAAGGGCCTCGCCGGCGCGCTCTCCGACAAGGTCGGCCAGCTCACCGCGCTGCGCAAGCTCAGCCTCCACGACAACGCGCTCGGCGGCCAGGTGCCGGCCGCCATCGGCTTTCTGCGAGAGCTCCGTGGCCTCTACCTCTTCAACAACCGATTCGCCGGCGCCGTGCCGCCGGCGCTCGGCGGCTGCGCGTTCCTGCAGACGCTCGACCTCAGCGGCAACTCGCTCTCCGGGACCATCCCTTCCGCCCTCGCCAATGCCACCAGGCTCTACAGGCTCAACCTCGCCTACAACAACCTTTCCGGTCATGTGCCCACCGGCCTCACGTCTCTCCGTTTCCTTGAATCGCTTAGCCTCAACAATAACAATCTCAGCGGCGAGATGCCATCCACCATTGGCGGTCTCAGGATGCTCCGTGATCTTTCCCTCAGCAACAACTTGCTCACAGGAAGTATCCCTGATTCGATTGGGAACCTCTCGAGGCTCCAGTCTCTGGACCTTTCTGACAATCTGTTTGCTGGTAGCTTCCCAGTCTCACTCTGCAACGTTACCTCGTTGGTGGAGATCAACCTCGATGGCAATCGCATTGGAGGTCACATACCTGAGGCCATTGACGGGCTCAAGAACCTGACCAAGCTGTCCATGGGGAGAAATGTGCTCGACGGGGAGATTCCGGCTACAGCCGGGAACCTCTCGAGGCTGTCGTTGCTCGACGTCTCCGAGAACAACCTCACCGGAGGGATTCCAGAGTCCTTGAGCGGCCTTGCCAACCTCAGCTCTTTCAATGTGTCCTACAACAACCTCTCAGGACCTGTTCCCATGAGTCTTTCCAACAAGTTCAATTCCAGCTCGTTCGTAGGAAACCTCCAGCTCTGCGGTTTCAATGGCTCCGACATTTGCACTTCCCCTTCTTCTCCGGCGACCATGGCGTCTCCACCGCCCCCTTTGTTGGAGCGGCCGACCAGGAAGATCAGCAAAAAGGAGCTCATCCTTGCAGTTGGAGGCATCATCTTGCTCTTCACTCTGCTCTTCTGCTGCGTCCTCATCTTCTGGAGGAAAGATAAGAAGGACAGCGCGTCGTCTAAGAAGAAGGGCGCCAAGGACACGACATCCAAGGATGTCGGGAAGCCCAGCGGTGGCGGCGGTAAAGGAAGTGATGCTGGCGGGGACGGCGGCGGCAAGCTGGTCCACTTCGACGGCCCTCTCTCGTTCACGGCCGACGACCTGCTATGTGCCACCGCAGAGATCCTGGGGAAGAGCACCTACGGCACGGTGTACAAGGCGACCATGGAAGACGGCAGCTACGTCGCGGTGAAGCGGCTCCGGGAGAAGATCGCCAAGAGCAGCAAGGAGTTTGAGACGGAGGTGAACGCCCTCGGCAAGCTCCGGCACCCCAACCTGCTCTCACTCAGGGCCTACTACCATGGGCCGAAGGGCGAGAAGCTCCTCGTCTTCGACTTCATGACCAAGGGCAACCTCGCCTCTTTCCTCCACGGTAACCACACTTCTTCAGTGCTCACTGTGTCTTCAGCTTTTACTTGTTTAATTCTTTGCTCTGACAATGCCCATTGCTGTTGCACTGCAGCTCGCGCCCCGGACAGCCCGCCAGTGAGCTGGCCCACGAGGATGAACATCGCGGTGGGCATCGCGCGGGGGCTGCACCACCTACACGCCGACGCGACCATGGTGCACGGCAACCTGACGAGCAACAACATCCTCCTGGACGACGACAACAACGCAAAGATCGCCGACTGCGGCCTGCCACGCCTCATGAGCGCCGCGGCCAACAACAACGTGGTTGCCACGGCGGGCGCACTTGGCTACCGCGCGCCCGAGCTCTCCAAGCTGAAGAAGGCCAACACCAAGACGGACATCTACAGCCTCGGCATGATCATGCTCGAGCTCCTCACCGGCAAGTCGCCGGGGGACACCACCAACGGGCTCGACCTGCCGCAGTGGGTGGCGTCGGTCGTCGAGGAGGAGTGGACCAACGAGGTGTTCGACCTTGAGCTCATGAAGGACGCTGCAACGGGCTCAGAGACAGGCGAGGAGCTCGTCAAGACACTGAAACTCGCGCTGCATTGTGTCGATCCTTCGCCGGTGGCACGGCCCGAGGCGCAACAGGTACTAAAGCAGCTCGAGCAGATCAAGCCCTCGATGGCAGTCTCAGCCAGCTCGTCATTCACCGGCGAGGCGAGCCATACTACTGCGACCGGCACTACCATCACCGATGATACAAAGTCCACAACCACAGAGTAGTCAGCCTCTTGCAGACTGAAAGTTCCAGCTCTTAGTTACTTCAGACTATTAAGAAGTAGACTTCAGTTTAGAGTCTATTTTTTCAGTCCGTATATAGAGTTTCTTTTAGGGGTAGTAGAATTTTGGTACCCATCTCATTTTTTTATTTCTGGATTATTTTGTACCTGCCAGAAGCACTCCTTGTTATCTGAAGATGATTTGGGAGTGCTGGCTTCCGTTATGCTTCAAATGAATATTTAGTAGTGCTTCAGTACTTGTCTGAACTCCAAAAATGTATTTTTTTTTCTGTCTTTTCAAAGCTGCATATGCTTGATTTCTAATGAACAAATTTTCTCTATTCACTTGCTCTCTAATTACGCAACAATAATTATAGATAAACTGCTACCTTGCTCCCTTGGTGCATGTCTGGATGACAGATTTTCAGCAGAAAACCTTTGTAAATTACTTCCAGGAGAAAAAACACCCACATAGAAAATACGGCTTACTTATAGAAGTCAAGTATTATTCGGCTGATTTTGTGGAGCGTTGACTTCTTCTCGAGAAGAACAAGATGAGGCAATAGATCATTACCTGGGAGAACTAAGCATTTTGAGAGATTAGAATGGGAGAGATATTGCAAAAAAAAAAAGTGGGCTGCCGGGATGAGAGGTGAAGCTAGGTTCAGCTAGTGGTAGTGAGAATGACCGTGATGGTGATAGCGGTGGTAACGATGCCGGGTGATGGCAACGGTGGTGTTGCTTGATTCATGTTTTTGGTCACATGTTTATTTGCTATAGTTGTTGTATGATGGCGCATGCTTTTGGATCGAAAACCACGATCAAGTTTAGAACTTGAATATTTATAATTTGAAGAATATTGTCTAAATGTTGAGTACCGAAACTATTGCCTAAACGTTACTTGTGAAAGTGATAGATTTATCAAAATTGCAAGATTTGTTTTACAGTACGGGTTTTAGAATCTATCCCAGCGGGTATCGCGCCATACCATAAGAACGGTTTCTCAAACCACTTGTTTTTTGTCGGATGCTAGAGATGCTCTTACAACGTGATTTTACGGTATTTTGTAAACTGGTTTACAGTACCGGCTTTAATCGTATCTGCTACCTTATCATCTACGCGATTCCCAGTTGCAAATGAGGACGTTAAAGATAAAGTTTGTTGTGGCAAAACATGTTCTCCTGAGCTGCAAAGTGCAAGCTCATGGCAGATTGCACTCTTACTACCACGGTTAGTTTTGTTACTTTTTGCTACTTTCCACTATACGAAGCTAACCCGTCTCTAATGACTAGGTACCGTGAGTTAAAGCCCCAAACGTACAGTCGGTGTCACCTTTTCCGCCCGTTTATTAGGTCTGAATCTCAACTGTCACAACCACTGGTCAAAACAGGATGTATCACATGTTCAATGAATATAGGTAACTTTGTAGTGTTTATCACTCGCCGCGTAAATAATTTTCTCAAAGACAACAACATAATAACATATCTGAAGTTAAAGTGTAGAACTAAGATAAAAATACCTTTTTCAGATTTTTTTTCTAGCAGTGTCTAGTATAGTTACAATAGCATAAAAGAAGACAACCTGAGGTACTGGGCTGGGGCCCGATCTGGATACTATGTTTGTTCAACTTCCTTGACTACACGGTAGGAAAAAAATGACCAGATACCAAGCCACAAATCTCAACATAGGGCTTCTTGTATTCGGCCGCAAAAAATGGACTAGATACACAGCTATTGCGTACACAAGTAAACAATTTGCAACAGGGAGTAAATTATCTTTCATCAAACACCGCATCATTCTCGCAAAACCACAAATCTCAACATAGGTCTGCCACACCAATGATATCATCCAATGATATCATCGATCCGGATTACGGTGTAGTGTGTAACTTCTTCCCCAAAAGACACAGGGTTTATCGAATCCAGGAAGTATATGCTTGGCAATGAAATAGTATCAAGTTCAAGAAAGTTTTAATAGTTTTGTTTACCGGACCAAACTCGTTTGTATGTGGTTGTTTTATCAATAGATTAAAATAGGTCAGGGTTTAAGGTTTCAACTGCAACAGTGCATGTTATGTATGGGATAAATAAAATAAGATGAATCTATGTTAGTGATAAATAATTCATATGACACAGTGATATATATGAGCAATGCGTCCAAGGTCACTGTCCACATCGTCCCTATCCGTCTTGCGGGGTTGCCTAAGTTATTAATTCTTAACACACATAAGGGTTGCTGTTCTATCCATCATGCGGGGTTGCCTAAGTTATTCATATGACACAGAGATATATATTATATCATGTCGGTACACCCTAAAATGGATAGTGCATCACCTACAAGGTGAGGAATGACCGCGCTGTTTTGAGAATTTGTGATGTCTCGTTCGATTATTGCAACCATAATAACTATGATGTTAAATAACATAGGTGAGAGAGGAATCCCTAGCAGAGACCTTTATCAAGAAGTAGTGACCAATATCGTCAATTAGTTTTATGGCTACAGTACCCACAAATTTTGAATATCACCTTCTCAACTTTTCCATTGCATCTCATAAATGGTTTCATAAAGAGTTACCACCGTATCTAGTATGTTCCTACCTTGCATGGATGTCATCTGAATAGGTTGAACCACTTGACTGGTGACCCCATTTAGTCAGTTACTAGTAAAATGCCCGTGCGTTGCTACGGGAGCGTAAATATTTGACTGTGCATTCATTATTTGTACACGCATGTTGTTAAAATTTGCTTGAAACAAGTAATAACAAATCTGAGCCACTCGTTCTGACATCGACAACGCCCATTGCGTCTTGAATTTTAACAACTACATGGGCACCCGGTGATTTGATTTACCGAAATAATTGGACACACTCATACTATTTGACCAGTTTGCCTTTAACTGAAACTAATGTCTCAATGAACTGTAATGGACGATTTGCCCAACATCGCTAACTAATTATTGCCTGTGCATTGCAAGGGGACATGCGTCAATTGTATATTTGTGTCATTATAATTCTGGTGAGCTTCCAGTCAACGTTATTTAATATGAAGGTTGAAAGCACAAGTCATCCACGGGTTCGCGCAACACCTCAAGCTCTTTGGCCGCCTGAAGTATTACACGGAGATCAAGAGATGCGCAAGGTGTTAGAGCTTGGATCAGACAATACTCATCAATATCTGTATAAGAATGTCTGAAGTACCCAATCTGAATTGTAAATGTAGAGACTGTGCACCAGTCTAGAGGCCACAAAAAAGGATTATTATCAAATATAAAGTGAGCACATATATATTAGCTAAAAACATGTCTATCAATGATTCTAATTTAATTATCTGTATCAAAGATGTCAAGGAGGGGAAGGTAGTAAAAGAATGTGGAAAGAAGCAACCGCTGAGAAAAAGGATGCCAAACAGAAGTGAAGGTAACGTTTTAATATTCTTATGTTATACATGAATTTCTGTCAGAACTCAGAATGATCAAGCTTTTTTGTCTTGTTGATGTTGCCACGACGGCTAACTTATCCATGGGTTATTGATCCAAAGTAGCTAAAAAAAGGATAATGCGTGACTTGTGCCCATTACCACCGGAACAAACTGATAGGATTTACAACCTCTTGACCCGAAGATTTAGGACATGATAGATAACCTCTTAGTGAAAATGAAATATAACAAAAGTATCACACATACACAATAATGTATTTATGCAATGTTTAGGACGTCTGTCAACCCCACACACTTGAAATAGTAGACCTCGCTGGGCTTCAGCTCCATTACAACATTTTGTCCATTATTACACAGGAGGTAAAACATAAGACACCATTAAAGAAGATTCAAAATTCACATCTCAGAATAATAGGAGGTCTGTCAACCCACACACTTGAAATAGTAGACCTCGCTGGTCTTCAACTCATTGAAACGAGTTGCATGCTGTCTTAAGATAGATCAGTGAGGACAGCACGGTAGACTTTATTTCGACATCTTGTTTCTTCAACCTTGGCCGTCATATTCCACAAGCTGTGAACATGCATTTCTTCAACATCCATTTACATATATACATATAATTAGTACGGGATCAAAGAGGGTGCAGGGTAAATATTGATTCTGGTGCAGGATAAATATATTGCCTGTTGACAGGGGGCAAGATGACGGCGGCTGGGAAAGGCGGAGGAGCTACAACCCTCTTTGATCCTAGGCGACGGAGGATGCTTGGACTCTCCATGGGACGGAATGGAGCTGGCGCGGCGGAGGCTGATTCGATTTAGGTGTGTTTCAAGAGGATGTGGGGAGGCAGGATGTTATAATTCTGGAACAAGGTATAGTATGGGAAGTGCTATGCGGAGTTATAAGGGTCGGTTCGCTCAATCAACGCGTGCGTTTAATGCTGATTGTCAAGGATTGATTGGTCAGAATATTGATTGTCTGTCCAGAATTGATTGTGCATAATGTCCGTGTGTGGACGATTTGGTGGTGACGATTTGGTGGTGGTGGAGAGATATAGGATGAGACAGGCGTCCCGGGAAATCAATGATAACTGCCATTTTAATTTTATTTGTAGTACTTGTTAGGCGAGAAGGTCAGATTGATATGGGCAGAAACTGCCATTTCTATTACTTTTGATAACTGCCATTTTTAATAGTATTTATTTATGAGTAGTTTTATTTGTAGTAGTATTTGTGTATGTTTAGAGTTCTCATGTCAATGAAAATTCTACCTCTGCATATGTTCATATTTTTTTCCGGTCACATGGGGAGGGGAGAACTTTTACTTTACCTATCAGGGCAACTAAATGAGAAGAACAGCGATCAAAAGCTAGCGAAATAATGCAAGAAAATGAAGGCATTTGCTCTCGTATACGAATGAAATAACACAGGAAAAGTATTCAGTTCTTGTAGGCAGATCATCAAACAAGTAAGGTGCACTACTTATAACCAGAAACTTTATGGCTTCTAAAGTTACCCGTGTTTCTCTACATAATTTTGCGAAGCACAGGGAATATTCATAAGAAATCAATCACCATCGGATGTGTTGTTTGTGGGGAGGAGAGATAGATGGTGCTGCAAATGTGAGTTGCTTGGGAGTCATAGCTCATGGTTCAATCTCTGCACTTCCTGGCCTAGTATCTATACGCACAAAGCAAAGGCAGACATCGTTCGAGAAGTAACAAGCAGATAGCATACCTGAACATTGCTCTCCTCCATCAAAATCTCTTTAGCCTTCTCGCACAGTGCTCTAACCTGCATGGCGAACATGATCAGAGCAAATCGACGATAACCTGTCTAATAGCTCTATAACTGTATTCTAAGAAAGATGTCTATTTGGCTGGAGGAAGAATCCAGCGGTCTGGACAAGCAGTACGCCCCCTAACTAAATTCATTCTAATTATTGCCTGGCAAAGAGAAAATCTACGCTACCTTGCTTACTGCTGTTCGTCGATCTATCCGGGCCACCCTTGCAAGCACATAGAGGCCGACTCCCACCAAAACAAAGCCTACAAGGCCAACTCCCAGTTTAAAAAAACAAAGCCGGACCCCGGCAATGACCCCGATAGAACACATGGAACGGCTTCTGGTGTGCCAAGCCAGCTCCCGTCAAATACAGGTACGATTGCTGGCCGGCGTCCAGAGCCGGCTAAGTAAACCAGGGGTGGCTCCCAGAAATAGCAACCAACGACGACTCCTGGCAGAAACAGTGACATCTCCCACCAAAAAAAAAATCCAAGGACTATACTATTTTGTTTGGTCTAACCTAAGCCTACAACAATTTAACTACAGATGGGGCTGAAGAAAGTAACTTGGATAAGAAAAAAGAAGTGATTCGGATGTACAGCACCACAAAGCACATTATCACCATCATACAGTAAACTAAGACATGTTGCTATTTTAGACGGCGAGAGCAAGATCATACTTCGACGAAAAATATCAGCTCCACTGGTAAAAGCACTACTGTCCATAAATCTCCTACACACAACTTGGTTTGAACAACTAACACGTATGTAGCTTGTAAGAGCAGTGCAATCAAAAGAGCTTATATACTTAGGAAAACTGGAGCAATATTTGGTACAGGAACCAGAAACTTTAGTGAAGAGATACATTCAGTAAGATACATTTTGCAGAAAGGAAACATAACTAAATATATTACATCTTAAAGCCGAAACAATTCATGGCAAGGTAAATATATCTGGAACAGCGGCATGTTACTATCAGCAGATGATAGGGATGTACTGTACCAAGTAGGATGTTATTACTTCAGAGAAAAGCACACATTCTACCATACCTATTTTAGTAAACATCTGATGGACATTGTACTGAAAATCAGCTTCCTGTCCCAAAATGTCTCATGTGAAGAATATTACATCAATCACTGGATTTTGCTAAACTAAGATTATCTATTTACGATATGGTGTGTTCTAATTAAGAAATCCTTTTGGTAAAATAAGATCTTGCGAATCTATTTTACCAAAAAGGTAAGATAAATTTGCTAATCTGTTGTGTGTACTCATATTGTAATTAGAACCAAATTGAAAAGCTAAAAAGAGAGCAAATATGCCTGCAGATTAGAGAAGACTAACCAATCCAATTGCTCCGGTTCCTAAATTTTATCTGCATACTTATGAAAAAATATGAATGGCATCAGAAAACCACACCAATGTTTCACCTGCGAAATAAAAAAGGTTCTCGTAAGGGAAGTTGTATGTGAAAATTGGATAAACAAAACTGACATGATAAAAATCACAATGGATGGAAGGAGTTCGTGGAATTTCCACTCTTGAGCAGTTACTCACGTACGGAGAAAGATCATGTACATGTACCCGTGTGCCAGCCCGAATTTCTAATGGTCCATGTACACTGTGCCATCCACCAGCCTCCGGGGAGCGAGGAAGACTTCCAGTAGCACGAGCTGCCCGTCAGCGGCAACCCGCGGCGCATACAGCTCCTAAAATTTCCAAGAATCAAATCATCTTATCCTTCGCAAAGACAATTGCTTCTATGATTGAATAAATTACCTTATGTAGGTAGCTCGCAGAGCAACCTTGCGTCCAGAAAATCAACCACGGAGGTGCGTCCTAAAGTAGGCCATGAATATGAATGGGGCCATGTGCGCTTCCGGTAGCGGCAGGGCTGGCGAGGGGGCGGAGCGTCGTTGCTGCCCCAATCGAGGGTGTTCAGACAGGTCGGGGGCGTGGCGGAGGCGGAGAAGAGCGTGACGAGGGCTCCCTCCGTGGTGGCGGCGCACTTCCACTGCTCTAGATGCTCAGCTCCTCGGCGGAGGCACCCTGGTGGTTCTGGTCCGTGAGCACCGCCTGCAGGTCCCGCTAGAGGTCCTGGAAGGCTAGGCCCGACGGAGACGAAGCAATCCCCGCCCCAGCGCCTTGCGAGCAGGCCGCTTGGGCGTAAATCCTGAAATCTAACACCACAATACTGATCAATATTTGGATCTTACACACAGATTGTTGACTTTAAGAACAAAAGATGATGAACAGATGGATCGGAGCAGAACAAAGACACACACACAAAACAAATCAGACCAATTTCAGTTATCTCAGAAAAAAATACCAAGAAATTTCAGCGGACTGCCGAGTTCATTCGTCGCTGACCGCGGCGGTGGCAGAAGTACGGTCCGACTCCGGCGTCGATCAGGACCATGGGGGCGTCGTCAAGCGGTAGAGGTCATGTCGCCAAGTTCTTCCTCGATCCCCGCCGCCCGCTCGATCACCTTCCTCCACTGCATCTTCCTCCTGCCACCTTGCTCGCACTCCCCCTTTCCTCCCCTTGCGCCAGCCGGCCAGCGAGCCCGGCCCCGCCGTCCTCCTCTCCGACCTCCAGCTCCGCCTCCCGCTCGCTCTAACCTATTCCCTCGTCTTGCCCTCCCTCCAGCGACCTGCTCGCCCGTCCAAGCTCCCCTCGGCCTCCTCCCGCGATAGAGCATCTCCCCTTACGCCGGCCAGCGAGCCCAGCCTCGCCGCCCTCCTCTCCTACCTCCAGCTCCGGCCTCCCGCCCCTGACCCTTTCGGGAGACAGGGATGCGCAGGGGTCGCGGTGGAGACCCTTTCCGGCGGCTTGTCAAGGACCGCGTCGGTGGTGGAGGTCCGTTCTGGGGCTCGTCGGGGACCATGGCGGTAGGGATGTCCGGTCGGCGGCGGATTGGAGGAGAGGCATAGGAGGGGATTGGGGAGGGCAGAACGCGCGGGTATCGGGTGGCTGGCGGCTAGGGTTTCCACCCCGAAGGCTTAAGCGAAACGTTTTTTTCACTTGTTGGTGGCATGGTGGGTAATTTTTGTCAAACTTCGGGGGCAGTTTCGATGACGAACGACGGACGAGCAGGAGACAGGACACTCCATACTTTTGTAGTAGAGATTTGCAACCTTGGTACAAAAATTGAAGTTGGAATTGAGCAACCATAAAGGGATTATATTGGTAAATGTGACAATATTCCTTTATTTTGGGGAGCAAAATAATTTTACCGAAGTTCAACTTGAAAATTGCCAAGTTGCTGATATAGAGGTCACTAATAAACAACTGGATTAAGTTTTCCTTAATCAACTCACCAAAATCCCAATAGAACTATCTCAGGAAACCATCCGAACATGGTGCCGAACAGGCCCTCGTCCGCGTCGCTCCAGGGGCGGCTCGGGCGAAACCCTTGCGCCACCGCCCCCGAGCTCCTCTCCTCCACGCCTTCCCTCGCCCTCCGCCGGAGGAGGCCGCTGGGCAAGGCCCTGGCGGCAGACGGCGGCAGCGGCGGGGAAACTTGCCTCGCGCGGTGCTAGTTAGCTCGGTGGAGGAGGTTCGTCCTCACGGCAAGGTGTGGCAGACCATGGTGCGGCGGCGTACTCCCGGCGTGCTGAGCCTCCGGAGTCGGGCTTGGCCTCCAACGGTGGAGCCTCCGATCCCATGCGTTGGGGCTGCGGCGGCGGATGGCGGCCACACCTTGTCGTCTACGGTGGCGGACGACCTCGGTGCGCATGGGGATTCGTTCACATGGCGGCGTGGATGGTGGTCCGGCTGTGGGTCGGCGTCGTTCGCTATTGCGAGGTGCTAGCAAGCGCACGGCTGTGAGGCGTGGTGGAGGGAGCGGCGGGCACGGTGCTACAGACTTTGCGGCGCTCGAGCCCGATCTACCTTGGCCCTCCTGGGCCGGAGGTCGACCCACTCGTTCCGATCGCCGGGAGTCGGTCGGCGGTGTGGGGATTGCCGGTTCGACAAGAATAATGGTGGTTGGCGGTCCTAGGGTTCTGAATTGCGCCAAGACGAAGATCTGCCTGACGCATGTTGGTGTAGTACGGGACTACTAGGGTGGCCCGATCTTCACGGATTGACGGGGGATGTGGACGAACGCACGCAAGAACACGAGGAACACCAAGAACACCAAGAAGAACGCCCCGAACACAAGAACACACACACGATACAAGAACCGTTTCCCTTACCGGTCGGTCCAACCGGCCCAATAGAATCCACACGAAGGTGGGAGATCGGCAAGTAGATACAAGAAGGGTTCTTGGATGGTTGTTTCTCCAACGGTCAACCGAACCGCTCCAATAAAGTCACCCGAAGATGAAAGATTGGCAAGTAGTCAAACTACAAGTAGAGGTCTTGAATCCACACAGGGATCTTCTCCACAACGGGAGGAACCATCCCCGCAAGGGGAGGAAGGAGACCGTCTTGAGGTGGGGAGCCTAGCTCTACTCTAATCTCAAAACATAGTCTATCTAGATCTGAAGGGGGTAGGTGCCTATATATAGGTTTGACCTCAAAGGGGGTAGGTGGGGAGAGGATAAGGGCCTCCAACCCAAGCTGGTCTGGCTCCGCAGCGGTAGTACCGCTACGCCTGGCGGTAGTACCGTTGGGGGCTTCCTGAAGCGCCTGGCGTCCCGCATCGGTGGTACCGCTGCGCCTGTCGGTAGTACCGCTGGGTGGCTGTAGTACCGTTGTGGTGCCGCTGGAGATGCCGCCGGGACCTCCAGAGAGCCAATCTGGGCGGTACCGCTGGCGGTAGTACCGCTACGGCGGTAGTACCGCTATGCTTGGCGGTAGTACCGCTCCTGGAGCTATTTGGCTCCTCTTCCTTCTTCTCTTCCAAGCCACCGTCTTGTCGGACTCCATTCCTCGTGCGCCTTGGCTATCTTCCCGTGGAGTCGTACTCGTCATGACTAGCAATACAAAGTGACGATGGTCAAGTAGTATACCATTTCAAAGTGTCATATCGAGGTTCACATAGAGGAAGGAGTTCACCTTTGATGTCCATGGTGACTTGTGGAGTGTTGGAGTACTTGACATGGTGATGGTCCTAGGTTGCACTACATTATCTCCCCCCCTTTAAAAAGAGTCGTCCTCGACTCTTGCTCATCATCATGGCAAGGAGGTAGATGTGTAGACCTTGTCGTGTGGTTCACCATGTAGTCGATGGAAATGATGTGGCACTTCTTCAACGTCCCTTCGCCTTTCAAGTAACCTACAAGACTCACAAGGAAGACGAAACAACACTCAAAGAGTAGCCAATTCTTGAAGGTCATCGCATGAGCGCTTATGTAGAAGGAAGTCACCTTAGCAAGATGCCGATGTGCTCTTCTTGCAAGATCTTCCATCATAGGAATGCGTGGTTGAAGCAACTCATGGAGTCCCATCCAAAGGTACGACCTACACATCAAAGACCAAGCAAACCATGTGTGTGCAAGATAGAAGAGCATATCATCAATGACATGTCCATTCATGTTCATTACACCATTAGCACAACACAAATATGTGAAATTTATAGCATATGCAAGGTCAATGTGCAAGCAACTTCTTGAAATGAACTCGTGACAAGACATGCACAAAATGTCATTATTGTTGCAAACAAACCATTGGAAAGAACAAGTGTTCATCATATTTGTGGCAACACATAAATCATCCATGTGAAAGATCGAGGAAACATGCTTGTCATAGGAAAGACCAAAAACACCATCATGATTGCAAACAAACCATAAGCAAGAGAAATTGTTCCACTTGTTTGATGCAAAACATGAGAAAGATTTGAGAGTTGGATTCGATCCACTACTCACATGTATGCTCTCAAGAGCTCTTTTTGTCAACTCATGTTCAATTGAGGTTGACATTATCATGCGGTTACCGGCACACACAAGACACTATATGAAGAAATTATGTGCACGGTATAAGAACACATCATCCATCATGAAGTGTCTCTTCATTTGCATATCACCAACCACACAAAAATCAATTAGAAAATATGACATATGTGGATAGTCACTATGCAAAATGAAGGATGGAACAAGATCCATAAGAGAAAATGAAACATCTCCAAAAAGTGAGAAAGCTATGGGGGCAATCTCATTATCAAGCATTTCAACATTAGTGCAAGCAACACATGTGAAAGAGAAATTGTTCAACATGTTGCATGCCACAATGGGAGAAAAATGGAAACATTCATAACAAGGCATGCTCATGGCAAAATCATCACAAATAGCTAATTCCACTTGATCAACATTGGTTTGAAACAAGGTATCACAAGGGAATAAGAACGAATCATATGTGACCTCAAAAGAATCATCCATAGCATGCAAGCAATCATAGTTCATCATGTCCACTAGCGGGATCATGGTCACATCAACACCCATACCTTGATAGTCCCGCTCATGTGAAGTAGGTGTTGAAGTAGTAGGGGCTTTCATGTAGCCGACTTGTCCATCTTGAAGTAGACATGGGATGGCATCATCATCATCCTCCATGTACATCTTCTCCAATTGAGGCACCGTCAAGTCGAGGAGTGGCGTCTCATCATCCATGGAACCTAGCATACAATGAGAAAACACATTAGAGGTATAGGTTAAGTTGTTAGAAATCGACGTGGCCTCACAAGACCTATCATCTAACTCTCTCAACTCAAGTGGTGTATCACTCATTCCCTCAAAGTGAAAGCACTCAAACTCACATATGGTGGAGGCACTCAATTCACTCTCGCTCTCACTCAAGTGGGCTAAGTGGTTCTCATTCTCACATGGGATTGGTACCATCTCATAACTCAAGCTCATAGGGATAGGCTCGGTTTCCTCATCTCCATACACCTCCAAGGTTGAAGGGAAACTCCCATGCTCAACCTCCTCAACCATCACGCCTCCAAAGGTCAATGCCAAAGTGTAGGCATCATCACTCGACTCCTTTGCCGAAGGGAAAATCACGTGCTCGGCATCATCATCACTTGACCCATTGTCAAAGGTGATAGCATTCTCCATGCTCGCCTCCTTGGTCGAAGGGGAAATCCCATGCTCGACCATCTTCTCACCATCTTGGTCTTCATTTGTTCACTCCCACATCATGTGACCTCTTCTATTGCATAGTGGGCACAAGAGATTGGGACATTCTCGTGTATCATGGTCTTGGCCTTGGCAATTGTCACATATAAGGTCTTCTTCTTGCCATATGGGGACCAAAGTGGTGGTGGCACTTGGTGTAGATACCATATCATGAGAAGTGCTTGAAAAGGGCGCCAATGGTGTTGCGGCCTCACGTTTGTGACCATGTTTCTTCCGGCGTCGACGTATGAAATTCTCGAAGAAGTTGTCGATGTCGGCCATGATCTCGTCAAAAATGGGACTTGTAGCTCTCGTTGGCGCACTTGAAGTGGTAGCACTAGGGAACACCATAGGATGCGCCTTTGTCGCCATCTTCTTGTCATGTCGACGTTGACGTTCTTGAGAGCTTCCACTAGAGCTTGGTGACATGTTGTGGTTCACCTTGGCATCTTTCTTGTGGCGCCTTGATGAGCTAGATGAAGGATGTAGGCTCTTGGCAAACTTGTCCATGGCATCCTTGAGATTTTGGAGCTTGGCCTTGTCGATGCACTTCTTGGGGTGCCCTCTTGTTGTCGTAGAGTGTTTAGGCTTGGCACTCTTGGCGTTGTCCTTCTCATGGCGCCTTCTTGAAGTTGATGGAGAATGGCGAAGTTTGGCACTCTTCGAAGTAGATGTAGCTCCATAGGATGAACTTATGGTGGTCTTCTTGTCGGAGCACCGTCTTGAGCTTGAACCATAGAAGGTTGTGCCATGACGCTTGGTGGTGCCGCTCTTGAACATGGTGGTGATGGGAGTCCTCTCCTCTTGCATGTTGTCGAAGTCGCCGCACATGCTGCAAGAGTAGTAGTCGTAGACGTTCTCCACCATGCCATCGGGGTTGTAGTCGTTGGAGTGGCGCTCCACCATGTCGTTGTACTCGAAGTCGGTATCATGTGATGAGGCATGTGAAGACACTGGCACCTCATTGTCGTTGGAGCTTGTGTAGTCGGAGTCGTGGTAGATTCGCACGTACTTGGAGTCGATACAATTTGATGAAGGTTGCTCCAAGTCTTGGTACCGCTCCTTGTCGTGGACGCTCGAATAGTCGGAGTCGTAGTCGGAGTAGTTGTAGCGGAAGTCTTGGTGATGATCCATCATGTCATGGGGGTCATTGTCGGTGTAGTCGTAGTAGTCCCCCATGTCCTCAAAGTTTGAGGCATCATAGTTGTTGTGGCTCATCATGTACTCAACATCATCTTGGCCTCCATAGTGGCATTCACTCTCCCTAGACATGTCAACTCACAAGACAAGTGTATATATGTGAAGTGGAAAGGAACTATAACACAACCTCTCGCCTTGTAGATAGTATTGGACGTCGTGGACAACCAAGGGAAACGATCACAAAGTAAAATGCGTGTGTTCAAGTATCCAAAGCAAACTCCAAAACACACACGGCTTAAAAGTTGGTAGGAAGGTATGGTAGGTGGAAAGAAAATTGAACCAACCGAAAACCAAGATATTGTAAAGGCAAGTAGAGAACCACGATGATCACAAAGCAAATACAAGTCAATCTCAAAAGATAGGAATGTAGTTTAAGGAAACACACGCGCGGAGAGATAAATGGGACTTATGCAATCAAGAAGTGAGCTAAAGAACCATATGATCCTAGCGAAGACTATAAGCTCGTGTTGCACAAGTACAAGGAGAGCCACTAGCTCGATTGCAAATTATTGGTGGGCTACAAGATTTGCACAAAAAGTACCACCTACTAGATGTTCATCGAGCTTGCGCGATTCCTACAAGATATGGCAAGTGGTGTTTCTTTCTTTTGATTTGGCACTTTTTGCTTCTTTTCTCTTTTTAGTCTTTTCTCTTTTGACTCTTTTCTATTTTGCACACCCACTTCTTTTGATGCCAAGAACAAGATATATGATATATGAACTAGCGTATAACTTTTTCTCGGAAACTACACGGTGCAAATGTGCAAAGCCCAAGCAATCATCAAGAGCTAGCCTCAATAGGACATGGTAATCACAAAGATATAGTGTGGCTTTCAACGGAATGGCAAGGGGTAAAGATTGGCGACGTTATACCTTTCATCGATGTTCTTCACCCTTTGTTGTAGAAGTGTCGTGCTTGTCCACGAATTTTGGTGGTGGTAGATGGTGGATCTTCCGCAATGGTGACGAAGGCCTTGATCGCAGCTTCGAAACGAGCCAAAGAATACCAAAAACGGAGTCCGGAATCAAAAGATATGACCAAAACAATTTTCTGAAAATTTCAGTTTTCAGAGGTACCGCTGGGAGGGGCGGTAGTACCGCTAGGGGGGGCGGTAGTACCGCTACGGAACTCAGTTTTTGCCCGAGAACGTGATTTTGACGGAAAAACTCGCCGAAAAACCTCAAATCGGAGGGACAAATGATGGAATTAGGCTATGGGAACGCAAAGGAAGGTGATCAACTCGTAAAGCAATAGATCTATGGATCAAAACCTGCAAAAACGCACTCGAATCTCAGATCGGTCCAAAAGCAATTTGGGGCTATTTTTGGTGGAAATTTTCGAATTTCTCAAAATCAAAGAAAAATTTGGGGCATTTGTGGGGGAAACAAAGTCAAATCCGTGGCAACCATGCTCTGATACCATATGGTGTAGTACGGGACTACTAGGGTGGCCCGATCTTCACGGATTGACGGGGATGTGGACGAACGCACGCAAGAACACGAGGAACACGAAGAACACCAAGAAGAACGCCCCGAACACAAGAACACACACACGATACAAGAGCCGTTTCCCTTACCGGTCGGTCCAACCGGCCCAATAGAATCCACACGAAGGTGGGAGATCGGCAAGTAGATACAAGAAGGGATCTTGGATGGTTGTTTCTCCAACGGTCAACCGAACCGCTCCAATAAAGTCACCCGAAGATGAAAGATTGGCAAGTAGTCAAACTACAAGTAGAGGTCTTGAATCCACGCAGGGATCTTCTCCACAACGGGAGGAACCATCCCCGCAAGGGGAGGAAGGAGACCGTCTTGAGGTGGGGAGCCTATCTCTACTCTAATCTCAAAACATAGTCTATCTAGATCTGAAGGGGGTAGGTGCCTATATATAGGTTTGACCTCAAAGGGGGTAGGTGGGGAGAGGATAAGGGCCTCCAACCCAAGCTGGTCTGGCTCCGCAGCGGTAGTACCGCTACGCCTGGCGGTAGTACCGCTGGGGGCTTCCTGAAGCGCCTGGCGTCCCGCAGCGGTGGTACCGCTGCGCCTAGCGGTAGTACCGCTGGGTGGCTGTAGTACCGCTGTGGTGCCGCTGGAGATGCCGCCGGGACCTCCAGAGAGCCAATCTGGGCGGTACCGCTGCGGCGGTAGTACCGCTATGCTTGGCGGTAGTACCGCTCCTGGAGCTGTTTGGCTCCTCTTACTTCTTCTCTTCCAAGCCACCGTCTTGTCGGACTCCATTCCTCGTGCGCCTTGGCCATCTTCCCGTGGAGTCGTACTCGTCATGACTAGCAATACAAAGTGACGATGGTCAAGTAGTATACCATTCCAAAGTGTCATATCGAGGTTCACATAGAGGAAGGAGTTCACCTTTGATGTCCTTGGTGACTTGTGGAGTATTGGAGTACTTGACATGGTGATGGTCCTAGGTTGCACTACATCACATGTCCTCTTCGATCTGGCTGGAGTGTCGAGTTCCGGAAGGCTCCGTCGGTGATCTCGCATGGACTTTTATGCCTAGAGACCGCTAGATCGGATGGATTCGGTCACGCCGGACGAAGCGGCGTGAAGCTCTGCTTCTGTTGCCATCATGGGCAAAGCTATGATGAAGTTAGAGGCGGAGAATGTCATGGAAGCGAGATTGGAGGACTGATTCGAGCCTTTGGCGGTGACGAGGAACTTGCTTGGAGTTTCCGAACTCGTAGCAGCGATATGTAAGTGGGGGCGTCAGCACAGGTGAAGTTCAAAGTCTTACGTTTCAGGGTGAAAATCCAAGGTCTGGCCTTAATTGGTTGTGCCTGACAATGGCCTTGTTGAAGACATTGTTTTGAGAGCGGGGACTATCTCCAGGGTGAAAACCTAGATCTTCGATCGGGCAACGACGACGCTTGTGCACTGTTTCCTTTCTTGAAGGCGTTGTTTTTGGAGAACTTGAACATCAGGTGTTGTCTTGGTGGTGGTTGTGCACCTGCTGCAAGGACTGTAACTCTGTAGCGGAACTTTTCTTTTTAGTTTTCTTCTTATTTTTTTTGGCTGTGTGCATCCGTAATAGTTTAGGTTATTACGTTGTTGCAGAGGCTGGGTGTAATTGGTATCTCCGCGATATTAATATATACTCTTTATCTTAAAAAAATCCGAACATGGTGCTTTGTTAATTATGTTCCATTTGAAACAACGCCTCCTTCACCTCTTTTTATTTGAATGGAGCAGTAGCATTCCCGTAGAAAGGACATGTGAAATATCATTTGTTTGAGACTCATCCAAAGAGAAAAATCTCACATCTCGAGTTCTCAAAAGACTTATAATAATTGGTGACGAAAAAATTTAAGAGTTCCAAAAATAAGACATAATTACTTCTCCGGACTCTGCCCCAGCTGAAAATGGATCTTTAAAATATGAGGCCAAAATTTAAATTTACCAGGTTAGAAGTATGCGCAATTTATTATATTCTAGGTTTGTAAGTCCAATATTTTAGTACTAGGTCTCCAGTCAGCACAACAATAGTGCCCCAACTCAATAAGGGCCCCCTTTTTGGGTTGGGTCCGCCCCTTGCCAGAAGCTTTCTCCTCCTCTTCCTCTCTTACCCGAAGACTGGATTTCTACTCCCTCCGTTCCAAATTACTTGACTCACATTTGTCCAAACTTGGATGTATTTAGACACTAAACAAGTACAGATACATCCGTATTTAGACAAATGGAAGTCATCTAATTCATAACGGATGGAGTACAAATTAATGTCTAATCTCTTTAGTACTAGTTTTTTGTGCCATCAGTGATAATGTTTTGGCAATTGATATGGCATCACACGAGCGAATAAAATTCCTACATCTCTACACCTGTCCAGGTGCGATAGTCCTGGCCAACACAATCGACACCTCGGACTTTGTGATGTTTTGGACGCTGAGATCATCAGTCCTCGATCTTGTCGTGTCGTGTTTGGTTCCCCTGCTTGCCAGGGTGTATCCCCCGTCACAACACGTTCGTCGGTCATCGGCCCGCGCCTCTATTGGGGTGGGTGACTCCAACGGCTATTCAGAACGTTTGAGGATAGTCGACCTTTTCCAGGTTTAGAGGAACGTCAAGACGCAAAAATTTCCACTAGAGATGATGATGACTTTGAAGGTGTTTGATGCAACTTTCAATTTTATCAAAGACCATTGTTATTCTTGTTTTTTTTCACCTGCTGTACTTTGATTTGCTTATCAATAGTCGGATTGTTTACTAAATAAAACATATCTTGCCGACCCAAGGGAAAAAACAATTAATTTGCAGTACTTTTATAGTAGTAATTCAGTCGGAGACTCGGAGTAAGGATATGAGTCCTTCATAGTTTAGATGTCACTGATAAGATTGCCTGGGATACTTACTTTTAGATGGATTTCCTCTAACGAATGCTGATACCTGTTCCTTTCTCTGGTGCGGCGATGCGACCGTCAAGAGATTAGTTAATTTGTTTCTGAAAAGCCTACTATTAGTTAATGGTTACTAGAGAGAAACTAGTACGTAAGCTGTTGAATGACCCTAACTAATCATATGTCACCTGCGTCGCCTCCTGGCCACCTAATCACTGAAATCTGAGGAATTGCTCAGTTGGAGTGGGGAAAAGAAGGCAATTTGACCACACTTTGTCAAACAGTCTATACTAGCTCCTGCATCGTACGTGGCTCAGGCGTCAGAGAGATTGTACTTTGCAAATTTGCACCGTCTATTGTCAAAGGCGTTGCGCTTTCCAGCCGAACTGGTGTCCGAAGCGGCGCACTTTATTGGTTTCTGTTTTTTAAGTAGTTTCTTTGTGATGCATCAAACATGTTTTGATTCTTGTACTCCCTCCGATCCATATTAGGGGGCATAGATTTGTCTAAATTCATATGTATCTAGTTAAGTATTTAGACTAGATACATGTGTATCTAGACAAAGTTGTGCCCACTAATATGGATCGGAGGGAGTACTAGAAGTATATATGTTTCGATCCACAATTTATACATGGTCCAAGATTTGGCGCCAACTTGACACTAGAGGAGTAGCAATTCTTAGCAATAAACGCCATCCGGGGCGACGGTGTAGGATAAAGAAACTCTAACCTCTTCACTGCAGAAACGAAACAGTTCTCTATCTGCCTTGTCGATTGACCGAGTTAATGTGGTCGCTGTAGCACCGGCCGGTCTTAGTACCCGTACTTCCGCATGCAAGAGGAGTAGGGAATAATTTGCACTTGCTATGAACAGAGTCATAGAAAGGTCGGACATGGTGAAACGCAACGCATGGCGCCAGTGGGTGCAACAACTCCCCGTCAGCATTTTGAACCATGGGGGCAGACCGTCCTTAAAGCAGAGAAAAGAGCTGGGAGGGAAGTAGGCGGCAACGAATCACACGGAATCGTAACCTAATCTTCCAAATCTCAAACAACCGCACTGACTGACTGGCCCCCTCCTCTCGGCCGCGCTTAATTCAGCTAGCTGACCACCAGTCTCTATATAAGTATACTCGCACTTGGTTTTATCATCAAGGCAACAATAGCAGCACCTGACAGAGCCAATCGAACAGGCAGCCATGGGAAGAGCAGTGCAGGCGACCATGGCGACGAGAGGTTTCACGACGCTCTGCTGCTACCTCTCTGTGCTTCTTCTGCTCTCTTTCCTGCTCCCCGGCGCCCTCGCCGAGGAGCGATTCTACGAGTTCGTTGTACGTGTTCATGCACCTTCAACTTCGATCCACTGTCCCGTCTCTTAATGCTTCAGTTATATTTTGCTTATTTGATTCCTTATGCTTTCTCCAATCTGCTTGGCATTGTTGTGATGCAGGTCCAGGAGACGGTGGTGAAGAGGCTGTGCCAGACGAACAGGATCATCACGGTGAACGGGCAGTTCCCTGGCCCGACCATCGAGGTGAACTCCGGCGACACGCTGGTGATCAGGGCGGTGAACATGGCGCAGTACAACGTGACGCTCCACTGGCACGGGCTCCGGCAGCTGCGCAACGGGTGGGCGGACGGGCCGGAGTTCGTGACGCAGTGCCCCATCCGGCCGGGGTCCAGCTACACGTACCGGTACACCACCGAGGGGCAGGAAGGAACGCTGTGGTGGCACGCGCACAGCTCATGGCTCCGCGCTACCGTGCACGGCGCGCTCATCATCCACCCCAAGCGCGGCATGCCCTACCCGTTCCCCAAGCCCGCCAAGGAGTTCCCCGTCCTCCTCGGTATGTTCTACTGCATCTGTGGCTTCAGACTTTCAGAGGTTGTGATCGATCGGCCGGTTTTGATTATGTGAGCTTTGTTTTCTGATGTGTGTTTGCGTGTGCAGCGGAGTGGTGGAGGAGGGACCCGATCTCGGTGCTCAGGCAGTCCATGATCACCGGCGCACCGCCGAACATCTCCGACACCATCCTCATCAACGGCCAGCCAGGAGATTTCCTTCCCTGCTCCAGCCAAGGTACGTACGTGCGTGTGTGCATCACTTGGTGTCTGTCTACTGGAAATCGATTACCTCGGTTGTTAAGAACTTGCTTCATTTTTTTGGATTAATAAATGGAGTTTAAAAACATTAAGTGATAAAACTCACTTAAGTTTGCATGCACAAACTTTCCACCCTTCCCTTACTGAGTTTTTACTGGCTACTACTCCCTCCGGTTTTTTTTCGAAACCGAGTAAAAGCTTTGCCTCACGTAAAACATCTTATATTAAAAAACGAAGAGAGTAGGAAGAAAATATGGCCAAAGACTGCTCTTTTAGACACTAGTCATGAAAAGCGAAAATGTTGGTTTGGAAAAGCACCCTACCTTTCGCAGGTCTTGTCTAACACTACCGACCATGTAATGCAATTTAAAATATTTAAGAGTGGGATTAGTTTATTTAATCAGCTTGTTAATTATAAGGTCAATGTTAGTTACTCCGTACTAATCATTTGGTAAATGGTCCATGCATGTTCTCTTCACTAATCATTTGGAACCGTGTGTATGCACATAACCACAGAGACGAGCATCATCCCGGTGGTCGCCGGCGAGACGAACCTGCTGCGCATCATCAACGCTGCCATGAACTCCGAGCTCTTCGTCTCCCTCGCGGGCCACAAGATGACGGTGGTCGCCGCCGACGCCCAGTACACCAAGCCTTTCCAGACCAACGTCGTGCTCGTCGGCCCTGGCCAGACCACGGACGTCCTCGTCACCGCCAATGCCGCCCCTGGCCGCTACTACCTCACCGCCCGCGTCTACGCCTCCGCCCAGGGCGTCCCCTTCGACAACACCACCGCCACCGCCATCTTCCAGTACAAAAACGCACCCGGCTGCGCCGAAGTCAGCACCGGCGCCAACGCAGGGTTCAATGGCCCAGTGGGCCGTCCCCGATCCTCCGGCCATCCCGGCCGCGCCGGTCCGCCACCGATGCTCCCGTACATGCCGGCGAACAACGACACGAACGCGGCGACCGCGTTCTCGAACAGCATCCGGAGCCCGGGGCCGGTGAAGGTGCCCGGACCAGTGACACAGGAGGTGTTCACCACGATCGGGTTCGGCCTCTTCAACTGCCTGCCGGGCCCGTTCTGCCAGGGCCCCAACAACACCCGGTTCGGCGCGAGCATGAACAACGTCTCCTTCCAGCTCCCCAACACGGTGTCACTGCTGCAGGCGCACTACCACCACATCCCCGGCGTGTTCACGGACGACTTCCCGGCGTTCCCGCCGGTGATCTTCGACTTCACCTCGCAGAACATCCCGCGCGCGCTGTGGCAGCCCGTGAAGGGCACGCGGCTCTACCGCGTCAAGTATGGCGCCGTGGTGCAGATCGTCTTCCAGGACACGGGCATCTTCGCCGCCGAGGAGCACCCCATGCACATCCACGGGTACCACTTCTACGTGCTCGCCACGGGGTTCGGCAACTACAACCCGAGGCGGGACGAGGCCAAGTTCAACATGGTCGACCCGCCCAGCCGGAACACCATCGGCGTCCCCGTCGGCGGGTGGGCTGTGGTGCGCTTCAAGGCGGACAACCCGGGCGTGTGGCTGGTGCACTGCCACATCGACGCACATCTCACTGGCGGGCTCGCCATGGCGCTGATAGTGGAGGACGGCAAGGCCGAGCTCGAGTCCACGGTGCCGCCGCCGCTCGACCTGCCCATCTGCGGCCTGTAGAGGCTTCCTTCCCTCCTGGCGACTTCTGTACAAGTGTACATGGCGGGATACGTGAGTCTTGTAAGTGTTGTAATGTTCCCTGTTTGCGATTCCAACTGGGTATTGTAATTTCGATTTCGTTTTGAAATTGTAAAGAAAAGGCAAGGTTTTCTATGGGCCTCCTTTTTATATTATGGTAGAGCCTATATTATGGGCTTTAAAATAGCAATGGGCTTTCAAGTGGCATCTTCGCTGTGCAGAACTAGTTTTTTGTTAGCAGACGTTGTGCAAAACTAGCTGAACTATATTCAGAAGATCCAGTCAAAAACACTTATGTTCAAAAGAGCCCAATATTGAGGTACACTGTCCTGAAAAAATGGGTGTTTTTATTTGACGCTCATAGGGTCGGTTAACCAGGCAATGCCTGAAGCGAGTCTGACATGGCCATATCGGGTACAGCCCATTAGCATGTACTAGTACTTTTTAAATAAAATCTCAAATTTTACTCTTTAAATAGCATTTTACCACATATATTTATGTAGTTGATCAAATATCTTCACTGATTTTAAAAAAATTGTTCACGAGATATTTAAAAAAAAATTATATGACACAAAAGAATCCATAATTTGAAATAATTGTTTGTAAGGAGAAAAATGTTAATAAAAAATAATTGGTCATAAGGTTTAAACAATGTTCACTTGTTACACAAAAATATTCATATGGTTAAAAAAATGAACAAAATTTTAAAGGAAAAATAAGAAAAGGAAAACATGAAAATCAAATAAAAAAGAACAAAAAAACAAATGGAAAAAAACGAAAAAATAAAAGAAAAAACACTTACTAGGCCAACTCGTCACGCTTCCTTGCTTGGCGACACATTGGATTTTCTTTGAAAATATGGTAATTCCACTAAAAAAAATATGGAGATCATATATAAACTGGGCCTCTTGTTAATTCTGGTTCTGCTAGCTCCATACAACTCCAACATGTGTCTCTGCCATGAGGCTGCCTATGGCGGTTATGAGCTTCTACAACTCATATGGCGCACAGGCCCTATCTCTGGCCGTCCGTTTCCGCGATTGAACGGTCGAGATTTGTCGTTGATGTGTTGAACTTTCAACCCATTCAATGGAAAATCTTTGTCATTCAATCGTGGGAACGAATGGTGTTGCGCGCCATATGAGCTGTAGAAAATCCATTTTCTGCCTATGGCCACTTTCCTGCATGCATCGTCCGGCTGCTAGTGGACCTTTGGGGTGCGGCTTAGGGCCTCCTCGCACCACCTCATAGCCCCATGTGGCAGTATGGAAGCGTGGGGTGGGGTGTAGCATGTTTGACACATGTTCGCAAGAAGAAAGTGAGCTACCTTGTCGCGAAAATGTGAAAACTCTCCAAAAAAAAACTACAAACATCGGGGTTACGAAAATCAAACCACGCATGCTTACGATTGGATGGAAGAGCTTTTGAGTGTATGAGATTGTGTTTCCGAATTGTAGCTCAGCAACTATTCGATAATAAAAAAATTATGGCATGTTCTCTAAAAGAAAAAGGTAGGTAGGAACAATACACCGTGGGAGTGCCTTACCTGATTTTTTTTTAGTTTGTTCATCAAGTTGGCTCCCTTTAATCGCACCTAAACCGGCAATGGACGGACCTACGCACTCTACGTACCACCTGATCATTGAACAATCTTGTCTGATTAAGGGAAAGTGAAACCAAGCCGTACCAACTCATCAAGTATGAAGCTCGACCCATTCACTAAAGCTGGAACGAGCTTGCACAGCTTTATAAGAAAATCATCATGTATGTCTAGCACATTGTTCACATCCTTGCACTTCTAAATACTGGTAGTTACAACTTACAAGGCATTGCGTCACTTGGCTACTACTAGTTTAGTGGCAATGCAGTTGCTAGTCGGCCAACAGTGGCAAAGTACACACGGCGATTAGGTATTCTAATCGCAATTATGGAACTGGCATTGCTGCGTCCCATACAGGGGGGAGGAAGAAAGCCCCAGACGATGGAGGCTGTCACCAGCATGCCCCCGGCTTGCCGACCGCCCGATCGAGATCTTACAGCGGCAACCACGCTAATGCGCCGGCGGTTTGCTATCTTGAAGGGGCGTTGCGTCTCTTCCTTTACGTTCTTGTGATGAGAAACTCGGTTGATTTGCATTAGCTTGTGCTAAGCCGTCATTAGGGTTGATGTTAATGCATATGATTAGTTGTGATTCCTGAGCGAGCGACACTACAATACACACGCAAAATTAGCACTGGATCAATGGAATATATATGCCAACTGGTCATTAAACAGGCAAGGTGCAAAAATGTTGTCCTGTTGGTATATGTGCATGAATATTCAGTCAGCACTCTCGTGATCTCGTCTACGAACGTTATCTCCAGGTCTTTGTCAACAAAAGTTGTGCATGCATGAGAACTTGCCTGTGGCAAGATGGTTAGGAGGGTGGTTTTACCCTCAGCCCACCAGAATTCAAATCCTAGATTTGACATTGGTGTTCTCATTTAGGCGGAATATCTCTCAGTGGGAGGCGATGTTCCCGTCGACAGCGAGGCGTCTGTGGTGACTTCGTCAATCTCAAGACCCGACCGCCGGCTCAGTCTTTCGAAGGTGCTCATAGGGGTAGGGTGTGTGTGTGCATTCATAGGGGTGAGTGTGTGCACGTCTATGTGAGCGTCTGCGTTGTACTGTGTTTCGAAAAAAAAAAGTGAATGCATGTCCAGTTTTGCGTGCAGAGTAGTAGAAAACTCACCGAGAACTTCAAACAGCTTGCCAAACAATGTGTATCAGTGAGAGATGGAGTATTATACGAGGAAAATAAACAAAAAACAAGCAATGTGAACCCCACAATCTTGGGCAACTTGTCTGTACCACGATTTCTTATGCGTCCAAATTCAGAGAATGGCGTGAGAGAGTAAAGTTTGAGTCAAAAGGGATTAAGAAAGAAGTACTCTCAGGAACCCAGAAAATTAATCCCATGATAAGGTTGGGGTTCGAAGCTACAATCTACAAACCTCCATCTACAAACCTCTCGCTCGCTCGCTCGCCCCCACGCGGGCGACGAGCGGGCTCCTTCTCTGCCTTCCCTCCTGGCCCCTCCCCTCCATCTCGTCTGCCGCCGCCGTCGGCGTGACCGCCGGGCGTTGCCCGTGCGGGGCTGGCGGCGGCGGATCGGCCTCTCCCCGGCGCGCGGAAGGAGGCGTGGGCTCCCGAAGGCGGCGGTGCTCCTCAGCGACGGCGGTTCTTCCTGGTGGCGTGGAACCTGCAGGAAGGGTGGGAGGAGGCGTGGTGGTGCTGCCCCTTGGGCGGCGGGTTGGTGCGGCGAGCGGCGGCTGGAGGCGGCTGCTCAGCCCAGATCTGGGCCCGTTTGGGCCCCATTTGGGTCGGGCGGGCCTCTGCTTCGAGCGCGGCAGCAGTACCCCTGGAGGATTCGGAGGGACGACGGCGGGACCTGGTGGTGGCGGCGTTCGCGGCTGGCCTGCTGCAGCGTGGCGACGGCGGCTTTGCGGGACCGTCCGGGCCCGGCCGGGCCAGATGGCCTGGTTTGCCCCTGTTGCCGCGTCCGGTCGGCTACTGCCACGGCGGTGGAGGTAGTCCCCTCCCGCAGGCTGCGATGCTTCTGCACTCGTGACCGGCCTGCTGCAGCGTGACGACAAGGGCTTTATGGTTCCATCCGGGACCGACCGGGCTGGTTCCTGGTGTGCCCTTGTTGCCGCGTCCGGTCGGCTACTGCCATGGTGGTGGAGGTAGTTCCATCCCGCACAGCTGCGATGCTGCTACCCATGATCCTGTTGTCTCCCCGTCTCGATCCTCGAGGCCTCACGACGATGTCCACAGTTCGATGATGAAGATGGTGCCTTTTTCGTGGTGGCGCATGCTGGTTGGCGGCGGGGTGGGTTGAGCGTTTCGGATTGTCCAGGGCGGTGGTTTTTTGGAGGTTGGGAGAAATCCATGTCGGCTCTGTCCGGCACTGACGCGGTGGCGCCTGTGGGTGTCGCCATTCCTTCCTGAAGGGCGTCGGGAGTACCTCTTTTCCACTCCCCTCTGTGTGCCTGGGAAACCCTAGGACCAGTTCGGGCAGCAGCGGCGTCATCGTCGCATTCCTTGTTGGAGGTGTTGCTTGGTACACGGCGATTTGGAAGGCTAGGAGCGAGGTGGGACTTCTCCGGAGGGTGCAGCGCTTGAGGACCATCTTCATTTCGTTGAACTGCCAATGTTGGCTTTTGTTTCTCTTTTTGTTCTCTTTCGTTTCTTTTGAGCTTGGTTGTGCTGCGTCCCCAGCATGCTCGTTGTACCGTGCGGTTGCTATATTAATATAGCGGGGCGTAAGCCTGTTTCGAGGTTCGAAGCTACAGAGCTGTGGCGCCCCGACCCGACTGCTATACTGTGATGTTGTGTGTCACCGGTTAAGCGATACAACCGGAGGTTACGGGTTTACCAATCCCCGGCCAAAACCTTTGGCAGGCGTTGCTCGGAATGGATCATCGGCAACGCAACACCCCGATTGATGCCTTAACACAGGCACAACCCTCAATGCATAATAGAGAGATCAAGACTTGTGGAACAACTGGCACATCACAGACTCTACGACTCAAAGCAATATAGCTCAACTCTTATAATAGAGAAAGATAGCAAATATTACAACCAGAGGTCACAGACCCAACAGTACATCATGCGGAAGCGAATTAAGTTGTTCTAAACAACAAGATCCAAATTATGGCCTAAGAGGCCTACAGATAAACATTCCCAGCGCCAGCTGTCCCGGAGATGTCCCAAGCTGCCACCTGGGAACCCCAGACTACTCGTCGACGTCCACAAAGAACCCACCTTCGAGGTCGGTGAAGTCCTCCTCTGAAACAAGCAAACGATGTTGAGTTCGACGAACTCGCAAGATTAAATATAGAGCTTTAGCTCGATGAGGCTTTCCAAGTTGTAAGGCTGTTTTGCATAAAGCTAGTTTTCTTTAGAAAAGACATAACTCCATGGCATCGACAAATCAGAATATTTTTAAAGAGGTAAGAAGTAAACTCTTTTCTTCTGATCATCTTCAACAACAACCACCATCAATCACTTCACCTGTCTACAAAGGCACCTCCCCGAATCCCCCTCGAGGAAGTCAACCTTGCATTCTTGTTAGTACCTTTAGTACTCAGGTTTTACTCATTCCATTCAAGTTATTCTATGGTCCCTGAATCCGGCACCAAGTTGTCCTTAACCGTGGACACGGCTTTTCGAAAAGATTTACCCTGCAGGGGTGTACAATGTTTTCCACGCGTACCGTCCGGCCCATTGCCTACGCATTAGCTCTCTTCCATGGAAAGCCGGCTGGGTGGGAGCGGCGTCGACTTCTCCCTCGTTAAGGACTTTCCAGGATCATCAGTGGCGGCAGAGCACGCTAGTGCCTTCAACACCCTGCCCCACGGCCACTTATTTTCCTAACACCACAATCCTCATCCCATTCTCAACCACCATCATCACGCACACGCAAAATGGAAGCTCGAACTAGAGGACCCTGGCTAGCCCCGCCCGAGTTATTTAGTCTATGAGGGTTCCTGCAATTGCATAGGCCTCACACATGGGTGCACGCTCGGTCTTGGCTCGAAGGGGAGAACTCGCACTTAGGCGGCGAGAACGAGACAACCCACCACATTCCATGTGGCCTCTCATCCCCGCCTTTAAGCATGTTATTATATGTCACCACAAATTTCCACCATCATCCGAACATTCCACCACAGTTCCAACAATAACATATCCACCGGACGACTAAGCATTTCACTAAGCATGGCTAAGCATAAACATAGCAGATATAATTAACTCAGGCCAACACAACAATCCTATGGATATTAGGAGGGAAAACAGGTAATGGCATCGGAAAACATAATGCATCTAATAGGATACTCTAATCCAACCAAATTGACATTTGGAACCGCATGCAATATTATAGTGGAGAAAATATCTGCGGAAAACATAGGAGACATGCTCAGAGGGGGGATTACGCTTGCCTTGTTCAACGGGCTGGTAACACGGGTCGTCAGGGTATTGTGGAGAAACCCCGACTGCTTGATCTATCGATGCATAAGAACACCGGAAAGAACACAATCAAATATCACTCGAGCAAACCAAATGCAATGCACATACACATGATGACATGACAAGTTTGATGCACTGAAATTATTATACCCAATGTATCAATTTAAATGGGGTGCAAAATAATTAAATTGCCAAGGGAGAAGAAAGTCCCATATTTGGTTTTAATGCTTTCCTGTGCTATGAATTCATGTAAACATGCATGTAAATGATGCTACTGAATGGGTATTGGTTTGCTGAACATTTATAGCCATACAACATCATTTTTGGAATTATTTTGAAGTAAATATGAATTTCCAAAGTTGCATTTCAGTACTGCCATTTTTAGTAGTTTCAACATACAGAGGATTTAAATTGTTCAATTAAGTCCAAATAAAATATGGATGTGTAAAGGTTGTCAAGACCAATTTTTAGACACCTTATTTGCTCAATTTGGAATTTCAGAGATAAAGTTATGAATTTTTAAAGAGGTGATTTTCCTCTGCAATTCCTGTAATTAATTTAAAAAGGCAATTTATTTTATGTTAACATGTGCCAAAAATGACATGAACATGTAGAGCACACTTTGCTGAACATGTGGAACTTTGAATCACCCTATTTGGAGCATTTTTCAATTTGTTATTGATTTTAGAATTAAACATTTGAACTGCAATTCTGTTTTCTTCCTTTTCTTTAAAACAGAGAGAAACGCCGAAACGTTTTTCACCGCGTGGCTGGCTAGCCACAGCCACTGACTGGTGGGCCAGCGGCCACGCTGGCAGCCACGCAAGCGCGCGGGCCCAGCGGCCGGTTTGACTGGAGCGCGGCGTCGCATACGCGCGCGACGGCGGTCGTCGGCGACGATCACGTTTGCGTCGCTACGGCGTGCGCGGGAACGAGCTACGGGGCGCGTTCGATGCGCCCAAGCACGGCGAGCTTATCTAACATGGCGCCACCACCTGGAGGTCGCCGGAGACGACGGATTCATCCTTGACTCGCGGCGGCCGGCGGCGGCGTGCTACGGCTTAACGCGTTACGGCGATCTACGGCGATCTAGGATGAACGGGGAGGACCAGGAGGACCGTGAGCTCACCCTCGACGCGTGGGTAGGCTCGGTTTGGACGGAGGAGGTCGATGACGGCGGCAAAGGAGCGGCGGAGCTTCGGCCGGCGAGGAAGGAGATGGCGGCGATCTCGCGAACGACGGCTTCCCGCCTCGATTCCTTCGACGAGGATGAAGAGGGAGATGCGGCGGAGCAAATGGTGGCGCTCGATCTACTCCGGGAGGCCTCAGTCGACGGCGGCAGCGACGGCGAGCTCAACTATGGTTCGGCCATGGCGGAGAGGAAAGGGAGAGGGAGGGCAGAGGAGTGGTGTCGAGCAGAGGAGCACGGGGGGCCTGGCTGCTCCTTTAAGCGCGACGAGGCGCAGGGAGGGGGCCCCGGCATCGCCGTGTCGCCATGGCGCGCGGAGGGTGCGGCTCGGCCGCGCGGTCGCTACAGGAGGGAGACGACGTTTTTGCAAAGAACCCCCTGCCTTTTTCTGGTTTCTCACCCTTTTCTGATTCTTTTAATTCCAGTAGCATTTCCACCATTTAATTGAGGCACTTACACAATTTATAAAAATTTGAGAAAATTCAGGTAGCCTCCCAATATCATTTAGAAGCACCACAAAAATTGGGGTTGCAAAATAAAAAGTTTTGAGCAACTTTTGTTCATAAGGTTTGTTTATGGCATTTTTGGTAAAACCAAAATGAATTTACCTTTGAATTTTAAAACCAGTGCAAAGTATTAAATTTTGAACCCTTGGAACTTCCTTGACAAATATGGATTTGCATTTGTATTTGTGTTTCCCAAGAACCAGCACATTTGAATTACAAGGATTGAATTCGATTTGGTGCCCTTGTTTCCATTTGTTTCGATTTGTTTTTATCACTTGATTTCAACTTGACACTGAAACAATGGATGCCATGATGCATGAATAAGAAGCAAAAGTGAAAATTTGGTTCAAATTTTACAGTACCAAGAGTGGGGCTGTTACAATTCTACCCCAAATTGTAACACCCCGGCCACCCCCAGGCCGGGCCTGTCACCCCTGGCAGCTCTCTAGGATCTCTAGACTGGCCCCACAGATCAACACTGGTGTTTTCTGCGCACTTTGTCCTCACTCGTGCGCACCCGGGAATCAGTTCCCGGTCGGTCACCCATCCTTGGATTACTCCGGCCAAGCACGCTTAACCTCGGAGTTCTTTCCAGATGAGCTTCCGGAAAAGAAGTTGCAACTTGTTGATATGAGTATTCTATCAATCCTGTTAAGCCCTGAGCCAGGATCTCACATCCTTCCCCCCTTAGAAGACCGACGCACTCGTCGGTCAATGTAACACCCCGGCCACCCCCGTGCCGGGCCTGTCACCCCTGGCAGCTCTCTAAGATCTCCAGACTGGCCCCACGGATCAACACCGGTCTTTTCTGCGCACTTTGTCCTCACTCGTGCACACCCGGGAAGTACTTCCCGGTCGGTCACCCATCCTTGGATTACTCCGGGCCAAGCACGCTTAACCTCGGAGTTCTTTCCAGATGAGCTTCCGGAAAAGAAGTTGCAACTTGTTGATATGAGTATTCTATCAATCCTATTAAGCCCTGAGCCAGGATCTCACATCCTCTCGTATGATTCTGACCTTCTCCTCAGCTTCATTGATAATATCCGGACCAAAGAGTGCTCTCTCTCCGGTCTCGGACCAATTTAGCGGAGTTCGGCATTTTCTTCCGTACAGAACCTCGAATGGGGCCATACCCAGACTGGCTTGATAGCTGTTGTTGTAGGAGAACTCCGCGAAGGGAAGATACTTCTCCCAATCTTTGCCAAAGGAGATTACACATGCCCTGAGCATGTCTTCCAGAACTTGGTTCACCCTTTCAGTCTGACCGTCAGTTTGAGGGTGGAAAGCGGTGCTAAAGTTGACACGGGTTCCCATGGCTTGTTGGAAACTAGTCCAGAACCTGGAGGTGAATAAACTTCCACGATCAGAGATTATCTTCTTGGGAACGCCGTGGAGTACGACGATCCTAGAAGCATACAGATCTGACAACTTGGCAGCTGTAATGTCAACACGAACGGGGAGGAAGTGAGCCACTTTTGATAGGCGATCAATGATGACCCAGATGGCATCGTTTCCCTTTGGAGACTTCGGCAGGCCAGTGATGAAGTCCATACCAATTTCATCCCATTTCCACTCAGGGACTGCAATAGGGCGAAGAGTGCCGGAGGCCTTTGATGTTCAGCCTTTACCCGTCGACAGATGTCGCATTCAGCAACATACTTGGCAATTTCCCGTTTCATCCGAGTCCACCAGAACTGTGGTCGAAGGTCTTGGTACATTTTGGTACTACCGGGATGAATAGAGAGAGGGATTCATGAGCTTCTTGGAGGATCAGCTCCCTCAATTTTCGTTTTTTGGCACCACCAAGCGGTCACCAAAATAAACAACTCCAGCTTCATTGACAGAAAAACATTTGGCCTTCCCGCTAGCAATGTTCTCCTTGATTTTTCGAATACCCTTGTCACGGGTTTGAGCTTCCTTAATCTGATCTACAAGAGTAGATTTGATCTCCAGATTTGCAAGGTAGCCGGGGGAACAATTTCTAGTTCAAACGAGAGAACTCTTCATGAAGAGCAGGTTGAGCCTTTTCAATCATCAGATTGTTGCAATAGACTTCCGACTTAGCGCGTCAGCCACGACGTTTGCTTTGCCGGGTTGATAGTTCAGACTCACATCATAGTCCTTTATTAACTCCAACCAACGCCTTTGCCTGAGATTTAAATCCGGCTGGGTGAAGAGGTACTTCAGACTCTTGTGATCCGAGAAGATCTCGCAACGGTTACCAAACAGATATGGTCTCCATTGCTTCAGCATAGACCACAGCGGCAAGCTCTAGATCATGAGTAGGGTAATTGTGCTCATGCGGCTTCAATTGGCGAGAAGCATAGCCACCACATGGCCATCTTGCATTAGCACACAACCCAAGCCTTGCAGAGAGGCATCACAGAAGACGACGAAATCCTTGCTTGTGTCCGGCAGGACAAGCACAGGAGCGGACGTGAGTTTGGCTTTCAGTGTTTTGAAGCTCTGCTTCGGCCGTCCATACGAACTTTTGTCCTTCTTGAGAAGGTCAGTCAGAGCCTTGGCTATCTTGGAGAAACCTTCGATGAATCGGCGGTAGTAACCCGCCAATCCGAGAAAGCTACGGATGTCCTTGACTGACATTGGAGTTTTCCAATCCAAAATGGACTGAATCTTGTCAGGAATGACAGCCACACCATTAGCGGATATCACATGACCAAGGAAGACAAGGTTATCCAACCAAACTCACACTTGGAGAACTTGGCATAGAGGCGGTGTTCTCGAAGTCGTGTCAGAACCAACCGAAGATGTTCGCATGCTCTTCATCGGTTTTGGAATAAACGAGGATGTCATCAATGTAAATGACGACAAACTTGTCAAGATAATCCATGAAGATGGAGTTCATGAGCCTCATGAAAGTAGCTGGAGCATTTGTGAGACCAAAGGACATGACGGTATACTCATATGAGCCATAGCGAGTAACAAATGCCGTCTTTGGAATATCCTCCTTTCTGATCTTGATCTGATGGTAGCCTGACCTCAGATCCATCTTGGAGAATACCGTTGCACCAGCTAACTGATCCAACAGATCATTGATGGGGAATAGGATACTTGTTCTTGATTGTCACCGCATTCAACGGTCGATAGTCAGAGACTAGACGAGGCACGGTAGAATCCCTCTTCTTGACAAAGAGTACCGGACAACCCCAAGGTGAACTGCTAGGCTGGATGAAATCCTTCGCTAACAGTTGATCAATTTGCTCTTTCAACAGAGCCAACTCTTCCACCGGCATACGGTAGGGCTTCTTGGAAATCGGAGCGGTACCGGGAAGTAGATCTATGACAAACTCCACACTTCGGTCAGGAGGCATGCCAGGCAATTCTTCCGGGAACACATCCGGGAAGTCACACACCACGTGTATGTCCTGGATTTCAGGAGGAGATTCGCCTTCCATAAAGCAAAGGAGGATCTCGGGTGAGTTGGGTATGATTGAAGATGGAGGTCTTGACAGTGCAGACCAATACTCACAACGTCACCGGACGAAGTAGTCACAGTAATGGTCTTGGCAGCACAGTCGAGATTAGCCCGGTATTTGGTTAGCCAGTTCATGCCCAGTATGACATCAATGCCATTGGACTTCAGAGCTACCAACGAGAATGGGAAAGACGAGTAACCTATGTTAATCTGAACCTCAGGAGTAACACCATCGGTTCGCCATTTAGAGCCAGGGTGGATATCACCAAGGGATGGCTCATCTTCTCGAACGGTATGTTGTGGTCTTTTGCGAAAGCTATAGATATGAATGAATGCGATGCTCCAGAGTCAAACAAAACTGTAGCTGAATTGCCGTTGATTCGTAACTCACCCATAAGGACGCCGGGGTCTTCTTCAGCTTCTTCAGCAGAGACGTGGTTCAGGCGACCACGCACAATAGGTCCAGCCTTGCCAGCTGGAGTGGCAGGGGCTCGTGCAGGTGTCCCCGTGATAGGTGCCTTCTGGGGGCACTCCCTGGAGTAGTGGCCAGCCTGGCCACAGGTGTAGCAGTGAGTCCAGGTGGAGCAGGTAGCATAGGACGGTACCCACTTCCGCCTACCCCAAGTGTCGAAGTAGTGGGGCGCGGAGGTGGTGGCCTGTATCCCGCGGCCCTAGGCATGAATGGAGCACGCGGCACAGCGCTGTAGGGCACGAAAACCTTGCGCTTCTTGTTCCCAATAGCAGAGGAACTCGGGTGGTCCCCTTGTGCGGACCTCTTGGAAACCTCGAATTCCTTCCTTCCCTGCTCAAGAGTAAGAGCCTGGTTGAACAACTCCTGGTAGTTCTGGAACTTGAAGGGCAGCAACTCATAGCGGAGCCTCGGCGCAAGCCCCTTGCGGAACAACTCCTGCTTGTCGGCATCATTGGTCACGTCCCGAGGGGCGTAACAGAGAGATGGTTGAACCGACAACCATAAGCGCGGAGGTCCATACGTCCCTGTTGCAGATCCAGGAACTCCCTCCTCTTCAAATCCATGATCGGCTGGGGAATGTACTCCGCACGGAAAGCAGTGCGGAAATCAGCCCAAGTGAAGACATGGTTGGCAGGGAACAAAGCCACATGGCTTTCCCACCAACAGCCAGCTGCACCAACCAAGAGGTAGGTGGCGAAGTTGACTTGTTCAGCCACTGGGACATGCAGCGCGGAGAACTTGCGCTCCAGAGCACGAAGCCAATCATCAGCTTCCAGTGGCTCCTTAGCATCAGCAAAGGTGGGTGGCTGCGAGCGCAGGAACTCAGTGAGAGTGTTGCAGCCATTCCTCAGTGCATTCTGCTGCACCAACTGCTCAAGCAAGCGCTCATTGCGCCCACGGTTCTCCTCAATGGCCATCAAGACCTCAGCCATCGAGGGTGGTGGCGGCAGATCATCCTCATCATCATCGTGGTTACCGCGGCCTCCGCGGCCTCCACGGCCTCCTCGAGCCATTCTGGAGATTTGACAATGACACAGTTAGTATCTTTCTCCGAATGGTCGAACAATAGCATTAGCGTCTACTCAAGTACACAGACTAGGGACGATAATACATTGTGTAACAAGTAACAAGGAATCAACAGGATAGAACTTGGGTCAAAGATCAGCATCATGTGCTACTAGTGAGAGATGCAATGGTTAAAGAACCATATGATTCGACACACTCTAGTTGGCACAATCCGGGACCTTATGTTCAGGTCCTTGGGTTAGAACCCAAAGAAAGGATCAAATGATTAGACTCGGTAGGAACATCTGAGTTGATTTGGGATTGCAACGCAGCGGGAGCAACGGACACATAACACTAAAGGTCCACATAACACGTAGTACTACCTTCGTGTTATCCTAATAATTTTGAAGTCACAGATGAGAAGTAAAACCTTTAACTCAAATCGAGGTAAGATTGCTCCGAGATTAGAATGTAACCAGGTAAGGAGTAAAAGAATCCTAAGATGGTTTTCACAACTCATTTTTAGGTTAAAAATATTTTCACAAACACTAGACTCAACATCGACCAGTAGAAGGGTTTCCAGGCAGTACTGCTCTGATACCAACTTGTGGCGCCCCGACCCGACTGCTATACAGTGATGTGTGTGTCACCGGTTAAGCGATACAACCGGAGGTTACGGGTTTACCAATCCCCGGCCAAAACCTTTGGCAGGCGTTGCTCGGAATGGATCATCGGCAACGCAACACCCCGATTGATGCCTTAACACAGGCACAACCCTCAATGCATAATAGAGAGATCAAGACTTGTGGAACAACTGGCACATCACAGACTCTACGACTCAAACAATATAGTTCAACTCTTATAATAGAGAAAGATAGCAAATATTACAACCAGAGGTCACAGACCCAACAGTACATCATGCGGAAGCGAATTAAGTTGTTCTAAATAACAAGATCCAAATTATGGCCTAAGAGGCCTACAGATAAACATTCCCAGCGCCAGCTGTCCCGGAGATGTCCCAAGCTGCCACCTGGGAACCCCAGACTACTCGTCGACGTCCACAAAGAACCCACCTTCGAGGTCGGTGAAGTCCTCCTCTGAAACAAGCAAACGACGTTGAGTTCGACGAACTCGCAAGATTAAATATAGAGCTTTAGCTCGATGAGGCTTTCCAAGTTGTAAGGCTGTTTTGCATAAAGCTAGTTTTCTTTAGAAAAGACATAACTCCATGGCATCGACTAATCAGAATATTTTTAAAGAGGTAAGAAGTAAACTCTTTTCTTCTGATCAGCTTCAACAACAACCACCATCAATCACTTCACCTGTCTACAAAGGCACCTCCCCGAATCCCCCTCGAGGAAGTCAACCTTGCATTCTTGTTAGTACCTTTAGTACTCAGGTTTTACTCATTCCATTCAAGTTATTCTATGGTCCCTGAATCCGGCACCAAGTTGTCCTTAACCGTGGACACGGCTTTTCGAAAAGATTTACCCTGCAGGGGTGTACAATGTTTTCCACGCGTACCGTCCGGCCCATTGCCTACGCATTAGCTCTCTTCCATGGAAAGCCGGCTGGGTGGGAGCGGCGTCGACTAGAGCTCTCCTTTTCACACAGATCATGAGATCTCTATGTGCACGCACACACCCGACCCGTGGAGCCATGGGCGAAAGAGCCCTCTTTGTACGGATTAATGAACGTACATTTCCATCACTTACGCGCTAATCATGTCCGAATTGCATGTCACATGTCAATTCTCTTGGATCACTCGATAATTAGCCAATTGATGTAACCAAATATTCCACCATTTACTGCTAAATGGCAAACCCTACAAATCGTAAAATTTCCATGAGGTCTTATGGGACACCATATTTAATAATTATATGTTGTAAAAATATCCATCTCATGTGGCAATGCAAGATAAAACGAATTCTTCAAGCCTGCTAGTATTGTTACAATTGTTTATGTCCAACGGGGCTGCATCGGGAGGAAGATTATCCGCCTTCCCCACTGTCAAACCTACATAAAATTGCAAATCTGGGTTTATCTGATCATTGCAACATAAAACTTCTTGTAGTGTTTTTTGTTCGCTTGCAACATGATTGCAACAAATCTCTCCATGATCTGGTAAAAAAAGCATCCACATTTGTTGCCACGTTGAAAAAAAATGCCCAAGCAACAGAAAATTATGGGTAGCGACAAATCCCCATATGTCGCAACACGTGCAACATGAAACCTAACGAGTGCAACATATTTGATGAGCAAATTAACAATGAAGAAATGCATTTGCATCATGTTAAAATTCCCTTGAAGGATACACCTAGAAATCTTTGCAACATGTTGCTCATGGGCACACAATAAACATCGCCAACACTTGCAACATGAAGAAACACCCGTCACACCATCATGAGGAAAAGACTGGAGCACGTCAACACAACGGGACCATGTAAGCAGTCGTTTTCTTTCTATATGTGATGGTGCGAGACTTGCAGTCGAAAGGGGCTACACAAACGTGATTATCGAAAGCGACACCAAGGGAGTTGTGGATGTGTGCAACGACGAAACCATTGACAGGTCGGAGATCATGGCAATTTTTCAAGAGGTGAGGGAAATTAAGATAGTTTTACTAGTTTACCATATGTTATATTGGTCGTGAAGCTAATAACGTGGCACATCTTTGTGCTAAGCAAGCTAGTGGTGATAGGAGGAGATGTTTGTGGATCAACTATAATCCAGGCTTTCTCGTTAGACTCTTTCGAGTAATTGTAATCCTGTCGTCAATCAATAAAGCTTTGGAATTCACAAAAAGAAAAAGGAAAATACATCCGGCGGCTGGTTTCTTTTTCCTTGTCACGAGCCAGGGAAATCTAATCATTGGCCACAATTATATGCCAGTGCTATTTTTAGAGGAATTAATATACTACTATTTTTAGTGGAAATAATATGGTACTACATTGAGGAGAATTATTATACTCCGTACTACTCGTATTTGCTCGGTCTGCACCTTAATAATTACTATTTTTAGAGGAATTAATATAATAGTACTAATTTTAGAGGAATTGGAAAATACCATTTTTAGAGGAACTGATATGTAGTACCCTTATCTGCTTTGTCAGCACAATAATACACTTCCACTTGTTGCACTAGCACTCTAGCGGCAGGATGAACCTCCCCTATATATAAAGGCAGTGTCACCCAGACATGCCCAAGAGCCAAACTAGCTAGGGGCAAGACCTGCAGCCAGGGAGAGCGTTTTTCCATTGCTTCTTAAGCAACGGTTAGCCGGCAGGCAGAAAAGCATGGGCAACAGCCTGCGGTGCTGCCTGGCGTGCGTCCTCCCCTGCGGCTCCTTCGACGTGATCCGCATCGTCCACCTCAACGGCCACATCGAGGAGTACTCCCGCCCGGTGACCGCCGGCGAGGTCATGGCCGCGCACCCCAGCCACGTCGTGAGCAAGCCGTGCTCCCAGGGCGGTGCCCGCCGGATCCTCATCGTCGACCCCGACTCGGAGCTTGAGCGCGGGTGCTTCTACTTCCTGGTGCCGGCCTCGTCGGTGCCGGAGAAGAAGAGGAAGCCGTCGCCGTCGAAGCCGCAGCAGAAGAAGAAGCGTTCGTCGTCGACGACGCTAAAGACGACGAGCGCCGGCGCTAAAAAGGAGGGGAAAGACAGCGGCGCCGGCGATTGTTACCTGGCGGAGGTTCTGTCGGAGGGCAAGGCCAGGGGCAGGCGCAGCCGAAGCGGCCGCGCGACGGTGTGGCGTCCGCATCTTCAGATCATCCCGGAAGAATCTCTCGAGTGAAATCTGTAGCACTGCTTCTCTGTTTGTACATAGGGACGGTTCTGGTCATGCACGGTGTACCGTGCGCGCAGAAGCACATACCATCGAACGGTGCCGAGTTGGCATGTGTTGCCGTTCGATCGTCCAGTTTTAGGTGTGAGGCCGGCGGCGTGCCTCTCCCTTGTAATTTTTCTCACTCTCTCGGTGGTTTTTCCGCTCTCGTCACTGCAACTGCAAGGCAGTGAGAGTTGTTGGGTTTTGGGTGCCATTGTTGGCAGAGAGAACATGAGAAATACTAGAAAACAAGACTGCGAAAGTTTTTTCTTCTATGAATATATCGTAATGGCAAGGGCTATATACATGCATGCAGCTTGAAGTCTCGACTTGAGCAGAAACAGCAAAGCTCCTCTGCTCCTGTCCGCCTTAAGATTTACAGGATTATTATGTGTATAGTTCATCGGAGTTCATGATACATCAGAGTCAGTAAAGTCTAGCATAGCTATATAGATTTCAGAAAATTTCCTGAACCCTCCACGGTAATCAGGATCCGTTGGTTTTCCGGTTGGCTCATTATTTGCCATATTTTCTTCAAATTTAGCTGCCGCGGTCCCCCTCAGTCACCACTGGGCTCGTCTAGGATTTGCCGCTGATCAGTCAAATCTTTCGTCCCATGCATGGAGATGCACATCCCCAACACCCGAGATATAAAACGAAGTCGCAAGACTGCGTTGAGCCGCATTCCATACGTGCATGGAAGGGGACGAAAGCTTTTGTCCGATGCATGCATGAAACAGGGGATTGCTTTTTCTCCTTCACGTCCGGACATCCGGGAGTATGAGCTGTACCGTCGGTTAAATAACAGCCAAGGCAGCTCTCGCCCCAAGTGAGCACGAGAAGGCACCCTTCAACACTAAGCAAACAAAAAATCAAAAATCCTCACCAGGCACGAGTATATATTCTGTATTAGTACCAACAAGATAACACACATACGGAGTTACATGCTCTAAATCCTATCGAGCTATGATGTGCCAAGGACACTAGGGCAACGCGTTCACAACTCCATGGATTATGGAAGTGGCTAAGAGCATCTCCACTCAACGTGCCGGACCAAAATCGGCTCCCATTCGCGGCGCCCAAATGCGTTTTTGTCCGACGCGGCCCTTTTTTGGTCCGGCACGCCCAGCCGGCGCCCTCCACTTGAGTAGTAGATGGGCTGCGCCGGATGAAACGAAGCGCGGCGTCACGTCGGCCTCCGACGCGCGGTCCACGCCTGTCATTGAGACATGGAATATATATCTCGGTGTCGTCTCGTCTGATTCATTATTCCAGCCGCCTTTCCTCGCCGCCATGATTTGGAATGCCGGCGCCTCCTCCCCTCTTCCCTCGCCTCACACCCCTTGGACGCCGCCGCGCCGCCCTCGCAGTTCGCCGTGTCTTTGGCTTCCGGCCGGATGTTGGAGGTGATGAATGTGTGTGTGATCCTGCACAACATGATCATCGAGAGTGAGCGCGCTAATCCAGTGCAGGATCATATGCCATTTGACTTTCACGGTCCTCTCACCGATGTTGATCACGACGTGCCGGCAGATTTCGCTGATTTTCACGCAATGCATATGGAGATTCGTGATGAAAATACTCATCATGAACTCCAAACTGATCTAATGGAGTATTTTTGTGCGCGTAGGGGAATGGCACCGGTAGACCCGGAAGAGGAGGATGTTTGAGTTGTAATTTTGTTTTTAGCTAGTGTGAAACTTTATTTTATGTGTTTGAACTATGAAACATTCAAGTATGTTTGATTTGTACTTAGATAGAAAAACCAATCTGGGAGGCTGATTTGGGCACCGCGAGTGAGGAGCGACGGCGCCCAAAGCCATCAGCTACTCCAGACGGCGCCCAAATGGCCGGTCCGGAATGCCTTTAGGCGGCCATTTAGGCGCCGCGAGTGGAGATGCTCTAATAAGGTCGTGAGACCATCACAGGCTCCTTCAATCGAGAGCAAGCTTTTTTATGAGTCAATAGAACTACCCGTTTTTAATATATAGATGGAGTCGACATAACTACTCCATTCGTTTTTATTTACTTCACATTACGGGTTTCTTCAAAATCAAACCTTTTAAAGTTTGATCAAGTATATACGAAAAAGTATCAACTGTCATAGTATCAAATATATACAATATATTTATGATGATTCTAATGATATTTAATTTATATTGTATGTGGTGGTCTCTTTTGCTATAGAATTGGTAAATTTACAAAGTTTGACTTTGACTAAACCCAGAATGCAATGTAATTGTGAACGACCGGAGTACCAGTTAGACAATGGTGGGTTACATTCATGATTTATCCAGTTAAACACTCTACGTGCAAGGTTTATGATAAGCCTGTCAGGATTCGTGAATTTGATTGACTCATGCACCAGAGCACCTCCGGTAACGCGTGAAAAGTTGGCCCGGGCCGGCCGGGCCAAGTAAGGTGCTATTTTTTCTCCTTTTGTTCTACTTTCTTCTATTTCATTTTTGTTTTATATTTGGTTACTATTTTTATTTTTATTTTCTTGTTCATTCACGATTCCTTTTTCGTATTTACTTTTTTATTTTCATGTTTGATTTGCGTCTTTATAGTATTGAATATTTTTTATTGTCTAGTATATTAAAAAAATTACAAATTTGTATTTAGAAGTTTGGAGAAATCAAATATGTGTATATAATTTTAAGAAATGTTCACTAGGTTTAAAATATCTTTACATGGTTTAGTGTCATAATGAATTTTGCAATATATTGGCGATAAGTATATAAAGTACTGAACTTGAGATTTTTCTTTTCTATATCTCTAAAGCACAATCTTATTTGATCTTATCCAATTTGAGATTTGTGAAGCAGCCACCTTTTTTAGCGCAAAACAGTAGGAAAGTCCCCTACTGCGTCATTTTTCATATTTTATAAATTGTGGAATATGTACATGTGGATAGTACAGAAAAAAGGCGGGGGGAGAAAATGTTTGTATTGTTTTAAGAAAATGTTCGTATGGTTCAATGAAATGTTCGTGAGGTTCAAAAGATGTTCGTATAGTTCAAACAAAAATGTTTGTGTGGTTCATAAAAAATATTCACGTCATTTTAAAAATAATGTGGTACAAAAAAAATTGTTCGCGAGTTTAAAAGAAATCATATAGTTAAAATAATTGTTCACAATGCTGAAACAATATTCACATACTATTACACAATAAAAAGTTCATATTATTTTCAATGCAAAAAATGTGGAAAAGGAAAAAACAGAAAACGAAAAAAGTAAGACAACATAAAATAAAAGCGAAAAATAACTAAAAAGAAAAAGAAAAACAGGAAATAAAAGGAAATCTGACAACACAATGAATGAAATGAAAAAGGATACATGGGCCGGCCCAAAGTTGAGCTTTCTTAAGGTGTCGTGGTAACATGGAAATTATTTTTAAAAAAATATTTACAACATGGGCTGCGGAACAACATGCGCTGCGGAAGAGAGGGTATCCGGGGCCTGCGCTGAAAATGCTCTGACAAAATTCTTGAGAGGTAGAATGAATCCAAGCATTCAGATTTGAACAGTACCGGTTCAGTTGTGCTCCCACGGGCCACGGGTACTGTTCAAATGTTTAAAAAATGTTTTTTTTTACGAGGAGGAGACATGTAGCCCTTGTGGGATAAAGAAAAGATGAATGTAGCTCGTTTCATTTGATTATCCTGTAGTGTAGGAGTGAGCAAAACGATGATTAGTAAGGAAAACGACGCGGCATCGCTGGCCACTGTTGGACCAATTGGCAGTCAGGACGTAGGCCCACTAGTCGTCCATGAAAATTAGGAACGTCAGAGCATTTCTATCAGATACTGTAAACTGACGTACCTTAAAACCTTAAAACAAGTTTAACGTACTGGTAAAACTGGTTTTCGGTGATTTCTGCCTGAATAGATACCTAAAATATGTACTGTAAATTTTGAAAAAATAGTTTGCGCACTTTGATGATCAAACTAGGTCATCACATAGCAAGCATAATTTTACATAGTTTGACATAAAAAAAAAATTTGTGACACGTCAAAACTCAAAAGAGATTTCATTCGTGCATCAGCTTGTTACAATCAGATCTGGTTTGGGACAGTATCAAGCCAAAAACCTTCAGTTCCCTATACCCTATTAAGTTTCGCAAGCTCATGCGCAACAGCATTACAATCTCTTTTCACTAGGAGCATGGAAAAGTAGAACCCAAACTTTCTAATTCTGTCGATCTCTCTGTAGATGAAGCAGAGTTTAGACAGGTTTTGATCAGTACCATTGACAGCAGAGAACACCGCTGTGCAGTCCATTTCCACTTCAGTAGGGAAAACACCATATTTTTTTTTTAGAAAAGAGTCACCCCAGCCTCTGCATCAAAATGATGCATACGGCCGCTTTATTTATTTTATTCAACATAGCTGGCAAAAGTCTTACAACGAACGAATACAAGCTGAATCCACCATCAGTACCACAACTAGCACAAACGACAGAGTGAAACGGGGCCTTGTGCCCCGGCTACAACCATCGCCGGCTCCCTGGCCAACACAGAGATAGCGCCTTGTGCACACGCTCCGGAAATCGTCTCCATCCTCTTCCTCCAACCCAATTCAGCATGCCGATCGGAGCAAAGACTCTCGCCAGGCCTGCCACCATGACACCTGGCTACGCCCCCTCCCTGTGCAAGTCCACCATAACACGACCGTCGTCGAGTCCCCGCTGCACCACGCCGCCAAGACCAGCCGTCTTCTTCATGGAAGGTGAAGCTCCACTCCACCAGTAGACCACTCCAGGCAGCACGTGTTCCAAAACGATGCCCTCAAGAGGGAGACGCGACACCGAAAGTGCCGCCATCGTCCGATCCGGTAGCACCAGATCTTGGGTTTCCCCCGGAACATCATGGCAGAAGGTAGAAGAATCACGGCGACGACGCCTTCAGCAAGGTAACGACGCCCACGGGCGCCGCCATCGTCGGCTCCGACCTCGGAGCCCAGATCTCACCGGCCATCATCAACACCTTCAGATCTACGCGAGCAGAGGCAAGATCTGGGCATGACACGCCACCGGAGTGAGCGGCACACCCGAATCACCCTGCTGGTCAGATCCGCCCCACGCCCCGCTCACAAGGATCGGAACGCTGGAAGCCGCCGCTCTGCGCCTGAAGGGCTGGGATCTACGCCGTCTGCCACGCCGTCGATGCAGGGCGTAGACGTCGCCGTGGCGACCGGCGGCCGCGCCACGCCCGAGGATCGGCGGCGCCCACCCGCGCCGGCCCGTCAATCTCGAGGACGGCCAATTCCCCCCCGCCGCCGGCCGTGCCCAGGCTTTGCCTGGCCGTGCCCATGGTGGCAGCGGGGGAGGGAGGAGGGAGGAACGGTGGGGGGCTGTGGCGGCGGCGGCGCTAGGGTTCCCCCTGCCGCCGCGCGGGGGCGAGAGGGGGTTACGAGAGGAGAGGAGAGCACCTGCCTAAAATTTTGGGGGAGAATTGATATTGCGGCCGGGAAAACACCATGCTGAATACAGCTTTGCAGTCCTACTAACAGAGCTCTTGCTTCTGCTTCCTCCGCATCACCACATAAGGGGAGCTTCATCGCCAACGAGCAGACCACCTTAGCTGAATGATCTCTGATGATTGCACACAACGATCCCTGCTTTCTGCTTTGTTTCCTGGATAAAGGAGGCGTCAACATTCATTTTTGTTTTTCCAAGGCCAGGAGCCTTCCATCTTGGTCCGAGGTCTGCAGCATTTGACTCCTGCATAGTCCAAGCACAGGTGACCTGTGCGGCTTTACCTTTGCTGCAAAGGCCATACCCTGAACAATTAAGTGTATCAACTAGTTTTGTAGAAAAACCGATGATGCTTCAGTAGAATTCTTACCGTCCTCATGGACAACATAGTTTGACATAATTGTATCATACATACTACAATATAAGCCTAACTCTAACAACGACTACTTTGGGCGATGGCGGAGCGACACATGGCCACCGCCAGATCAAGCTCCCTCTTGGCCTAAAATTTTGGCTTTCTTGCGAAGGCAATATAAACGCGACCACCTAAAATTTTGGCGGGCGGCGAGACTTGGGAGATGAGAGTGCGGTGGATCTGCTGGCGGTGGGACTTGGGAGAGGAGAGTGAGCTGTGTGGCGCCGTTTTAAATCCGGCCGGAGGAGCGAAGGTGGGTGGCGCCCATTAACGCGACCACTTGTTCGTCTGGCATGCATTGACGCCGACGACAACGCTTGTGGACGCAGCTGTGCCACTTACACGTGGAAGGTGCGGCTCGACGCGTCTAGGATTGGTCACGTCGTTCCTCAAGAATCGCTGCGTCATTAAAACGAGAATTTTGGCCACAATAATTCAACCGGCACGGTTGAACGGGAGCGCCCGTCAGGATCCGACGTGACGTCAGTTGGCGTGGTTGCCGGCACTCCCACTTTTATCTATAGACTGTGCGCGAAATGGGATTGCCGAAGGTGTTATTTGGACCGTCCGATAAGTTGTTGGGAGCGCGGGTGAAGATGATTGAGAGTGTGACATTTGTTGTTTTATGTTGATTCAAATTCATATAAAGATAGAGCCTAACTTCGGAGCGAAGCGGAGGCCCGTCGTCGGAGTTGGACTGCAGCCGATTTAGGGTACGGATCGTTTCCGAGTTGGACTGCAGCCGACTTAGGGTTTTGCCTCCATATAAATACATCTTGTAAGCCGCCGGTTTGGATAAGTCCCACGTTGTAAATCCCGGCGTTTGTAACCTCACACGAGGCTGGCGTCCGTGGTTTTTTATCTCCCATTGTTGAGAGGATTTTCCACGTTAAATCTCGCCTTCCGCTTTTCATCTTTCTTTGCCAATGGTTTATAACAACATTCGCGATAGCTCCGTGGCTGAAGTGCCCGAACGGAACAGAGCAGCGAAGATACTTTGAGACTTTGATGACGAGGCACGTACCGAAAGTAGGAGATGTTTGCTCGGTAATCCCAGTTTTTGCTTTCGCCTCAGGTGCTTTACCGGCTTGACACACAAAGCAAGCACTCAGCTCAAGCTCTCCCCCATTCGCCATCGAGGACTCGACGGACTCTGTGCCACTGGTGAGCGATGGCGATGGTCACGGCCGACGCGTCCGCCACCGCCGATGCCGCCACGAAGCAGCCAGACGCCGACAAGGAGTACAGCTCCTACAACGGCGCCTCCACCTCGGGAGGGTCCCGCGCCCGTCGCGGCGGCGGCGGCGTGGTGGATTCGGTGGTGGCGCGGTGGCGGCGGGAGGACATGCTCGACAAGAGCCCGCTCGCGCTGCACGCCGCTGCCGCGGCCTTCGCCTTCGTCGCGCTCGTGCTCGTCGCGTCCAACCAGCACGGCGACTGGATGCAGTTCGACCGCTACCAGGAGTACAGGTAGGTGCGCGATTCGAGTTTGCCTACCTCGGCCTGGTCTTCGATCGATCCGTGCCTCACTAAGCGCCTTACGTGTTGTTGTTGCTAGGTACCTGCTCGCGATCACCGCGCTGGCCTTCGCCTACTCGCTGGCGCAGGCGCTGCGGCACGCGCACCGGATGCGCGGCGGCGCCGACCCCGCCTCGGCGCCCTCCGGGAGGATTTTCGATTTCGTCGCTGATCAGGCCAGTTGCCTACTGCTCTTCTTACCCTGAGGCTGTCTGATTGTTCGCTACTTATTATTTCACTCGATCTGCTAATAGTTTCAATCCCTCAGTTGGACCAATGTTTGCTGGTTAGTGAGGGGAAAGTGGGGAACGGTATAAAGAGATAAAGTGTGGGAGAAATTTCCCATGTTAAAGCAAGAGTAGAGATTCCAATTCCATGGAAAAGGAGACATCAATCACTAGTACTAGTTTCTTTCCTGCATATGAATGTGAAATTCAAATGAACCCTCAAGACACTGACCCTCATAGGTTGGATTCCCATTCACATGGAGGCGTCTTTGACTGTTAGAAGATCTAAACTTGTCTACGGAAGTGTGAAACACTGCAATGTTCTGCTTCCAGGCACATAAGTACAACTTCACAAATTACGACGCGTACCTCATCTTGTTTCTTTCTGTAAAAGACTAAGAAAAGGATACTTGGTAGCTTTCAATCATGGTCCAATAATTTTGTCAATCTGTATGACAACCCAACAGCAACAATGTTGTTAATGTAGTGGCTAGTGGCTACTATAGTAGTTGAATGAGACGATTTAAGTGGTTGGGGCCATCCATGATCCATTAGAAAAAGTTGCTCCATGTTCCATGTATGTTCCAAATTACTAGTTTGCTTGGAGCCTTGCAGGAGCACAGCACTAGTACACCTCAAAACTTATTCACTGTCTCCATTGGATGATGCTTAAATATAGAGAAATGCGCAGTGACACAACTTTCAAATGTTTAGGGACCAAATTTAGTTAGGATTCCATGGAGGGTATGAATGTTTTCAACTTGTACTGCAATGCTGCTTCTGCAAATAATATGACTATTTATTACTCCCTCAGTTTCACTCTATACGTGATCAGCCCACCAGGCCACCATGCGCAAAGATAAAAGAATAACCAAATGTAGGACAAAGTTAATGAGAAGTAACCATGCATACCCCTACTAATTGACATACTACAACCACTTTTTGTTCTTTTAAAACAGTTAATATTGATTGGAAATATAGCAAACATTACACTCTTTCTCTCTTCAACAAATAGCGTATATGTTTATTTATTGCTTTCATGGCTTTGGATCTTATGGGAACAAGGCCTCTTTGGATCAAAGGAATTAGAAACATAGGAATTAGGACAGCAAAGGATTGGAATATCATGTACTACGGAGTCCTACAGGATTCAAAGAACAATATTTTTTGCAGTTTCATTTAGTCGGGTCACAGGAATTTTGCAGGAATTAGGAGAGATGTTGAAAGAAGTCGCATTACAACCCTGATCCTATGATCCAAAGGGCTTACATAGGAAAAATACTGAAGGACTAGAATCCCCAAAAGTTTCAATGTAAATCCTACAATCCAAAGAGGCCATTTTATTCTGTATCAGTGGACCCCAATATGCTAGGATGCTTAGAAGTTAAAACTAGTTTTCTTGGAACTTTGCCCTTGCTAGATTTACTTAGTTAGTGCATATTAATAAGTTATTGCGCTGCAGTCCATGACATTCTTACGCGTGCATGCTTAAACCACACAAGAATGTTTCGGACCAAACATGTTTCATGTTTCTAGGGTCAGGGTCCAGGAGGTTGCAAGTATTTTATATCAGGCTTTTTATTTGTGTTGTTCTACCATGTAAAATGGCGCAAGACAACCAGTAGGATATTCTGGATCAAGTTAGCTTCCGAAACCTGATATCAATGAATAACCTGTCAAATACATCCTTTCCTGACTTCATGAGACTCTCAGTTGCAAAATTTCATAACCATGTATGGGAACTAACAGGAGTGGCAAATGTATTTTCAGGTTGTTGCATACTTGCTGATGTCTGCTCTATCAGCCGCTACCCCCATCACGAACCGCATGAGAACCGCAGTGATCAACAACTTCACCGATGCAACAGCTGCCGCGATTAGCATGTCCTTCTTTGCATTTGTTGCCCTCGCCTTGTCAGCCACAGTTTCCGGTTACAAGCTCTCAAAACAAACGTATATGTGATGATGTGACTCATCATTGTAGAAGAGTTGATTATTACATGAATTATTCATTGGAGAAGCAAAACCTTTGATGCCCTTCTTCCACACATAGGTGTTATGCCTTATGGTGATTGCTGTCAAATTTTAGTGGCTACCACATTTGTACATAGGTTTACATGCAGCATGCCTTGATGCAATGCTATGTTCTTCGAGTACTGTGCTATCATTAGGGCTCCAACAGCATATTACTGCTTGATGAGAACTGCTTGTTCTGAACATATGGAGAGGTAGAACCGTATGCGACTGCATTTTTATTGCAGCGTGTATCTGAAATTTTTGTGGTACTAAATTTCTAGTGGCCGGATTTATGGTATAGATTTTTTTTTGTGCTACTACCTATGTTGGTTGTTGGGTTATGTTCTGAGATTTTGGTTCTATTGGTGATGTTTGGGCGATTAGCATTGTAATTAAATGCGTGCATTATCACCGACTCTGATCAGATAGATCATTATAATGAGCAAAGCAGCCTGGTGGTTTGTCTGTTTTTTATTGTTGTTTTTTTCCCGCGGAGTTAGTCTAAAGACACATCATATTATGTGAACTATTCATTAATCGACTCTAGCTAATCTAAGAATCAACGATTCACTCTATCTTCGTAGATCCTCTTGCAGTTGCAGAACAGCCCACTTAACAAAAAAGAAAGAATATGATGTTACAGAAGAGCAAATACGAGAAAACGTTATACTAGGCTGTGTGCATCTGTGGACGTGGAAGTCGCAATAAGGCCTTGTTTGGCAGAGGAGTTTTGGGGTGTTTTCTAGTGTATATTACCTAGTGTTTTGGGTGAAAACACTTCTCACACCCAAAACACTCCAACCCCTCACAATCCCCTTCTCCACAAAAAACCCCCACCAGTTCTAGTCGTTTGGTACAAAGGTTTTGCAGACAAGTGTTTTAGCAATAAAATCTCATCTTTTTTTCACAGGACACACAATTACAACACGTGAGCACAATTTCAACAATACTTCTGATTCGAGATCATCAATAAAAACTTTTCACAGCACGTGAGCACAGTTTTAACAGTCATATATTATTCCCAGGTTTATCACAGGAATAACATCGATAAAATTATTTCATCAAATCGTCTCTCGCATCTCTCGCATCGTCGTAGGATCAAATAATCTCACGCATCATCGTCGTAGGCCTTGTTCGGCAGGAGAGTATCGACCGGTTTTTGCGTGTAATTTCACCTCCAAATCCCCTCCTGATAAAACCACTACCACCAACTTATGTTGTTTGGCACACAGGGGTAGCACACGAGTGTTTCATCAATAAAAACGAATTTATTCATAGCACATGACACATTCAGTAATACTTTTGATTCAGCACATGACAGTCATTTTAGAACCCGAGCATGCAACTTCAACACTGCTTTAATACTCCCTCCGTTCTAAATTAGATGACTTCTATTTGTCCACATGCGGATGTATCTAGACAAATGGAAGTCATCTAATTTGAAACGGAGGGAGTACAAAAATGGTTTTGCTCAGGAAAAAGAACACTACGTGGTTGGAAGAGATTTGATTCGGCGGCTACATAACGTGTGTTCTTGTGCTATTGCGTGGGCCAGAAGCACATGCCAGAAACAAAAACAATCGATGTACGTGAGCTTCGCTAGAGAAAAATCGATTGGCTCCGATGCCAGATATGGTTTTAGTTTCGAACGTGGCGAGGCGGAGAGCATGGAGGCGGAGTCGCGAGTGGCCGTAAAAAATGCGAGGGCATAGGCGTGTCGCAGTTACGCTTCGACCCGACGAGTATTGCCGAGTATTCTGGGGAATGACCGGGCTCAGCCCGCCCAAAACTCCTCCGCCAAACAGCCCAGTCGTGGTTTCTAGTGTCTTTGGTTTGGGCTGGGAAATTACCCAATAAACCACGTCAAAACACATCTGCCGAACGAGGCCTAAATGTTCTCTTTCAATGTCTGAAAGACGTAAAACAGGGAAAACAACAAAACTGCCTGACCCATAGTTCCTGGCTTACGTTGAGAAAGTTTTGTGATGTCCCGGAGTGGAGGGGATCTATCACGGTGGTCGAAGTAGGATTCCGATGGGAAATTGGGGTGTGAAGAAAGAGAACAGTGCGTGTGAGATGCAGAAGCAATTGGGAGGAGAGATTCAGATTTCAATTATTGCATAGGTATCTCGTTACAGGTCTGGGTACTTAAATCAGGTTTCTCTAGTACACGTCAGCTGATAGAAGTAAAGGTGTTCCGATCTTTCGATGAGAGATAACTATCGTTTTGGGCGACGTCGACGTTGATAATCCGACTACAAACGTGCGACGATGTTGCGTCTTAGCATTCGCTACACCAACTCTAGGAGGTTATTGACAGTGTCGAAGCATAGTCAACCCAACCAGTCAGGTCTAATTAGTGCAAGCAATCTTGAACAAGTAAGAACTAAGAATTGGCAATCCGAATATTGCAAATATAGATGAATGATTATGGTTGGAAGTAGGGTTTCCGGTAACGGTCTTAGTCTGGTCGATCTGACACAAACGAAGTACAACGAAGTTGGAACAACGACTATTTTTTCACTAAACAGAATCCAAACTCTAAACGATACCCTAGGGACTGTATTTATAGGAGGGCAAAAGGGAAATTCGTCCAGCCTTAGAAAAGGAGGCTGAATTCCATCCTAACTCGTTTAACAGGAATACGGACTCTAGAAATACTGAAATAGCCTACAAAGATGCATCACGAAAATACATGGGGCTGGCCCATAAAAGAGGTGACGCAACACCTATGAAAGACTTTGGACGAATTATGAAGTGGCATCTTGTATATCTTGTCCAAGGCTTCATACATTGTTATGGTAGATTCAAAGTCCTGAAATCATCACTTGAGCTCCAATCTTGGTCACGTTCCAGTGTCCATCTTTCTAGTCCATGCTAGGTCCTTTATTCCTAAGCAATACAAAAGTATCTATTTTAGGCAGCATATTCTCATGAACATTAAAAGTAGTTCCTAGAAACGGAAGCACCTGACCTCTAGTAATTTCAATATGGGTAGCAGGCTAGCAGCAAGGTCCACGGGTATAACGGTATCAGGGATGCCCTCATCATCAGCTAACAACTAGGCCAATACTAGCTCACCAGGTAAGGGCATCTCCACTCGTTGCCCCCCAGGCCGAAAAACGGCACTATTTTAACCGGCCTGGGGAAAACGGCGCTATTTTGGGTCATGGGGGGCGTATTCCCAGCCGTGCAAACCCAGGAGGAAAGCCGAATATTCAAAAAAAAAAAAATGCGCGCAAAATAGATAATTAGGCGAATTTCATTCACATATAGGCGAAATTCGCAGTTCTTGCCGATTACATAATACAAACTTGAAATAAAAACTGAAAATAAACTAAACTCGGCGATCTACACGCCGTCTATCCCCAGCTGGCTGTAGAACACGGTGTAGTCGCCACCGTCGCCGTCGCCATCGGAGCCGCTCCCAGCGGCGTTGCTCATGCCTTCGCCGTGCCACTTGCTGCTCAGCCTGGGCGCGTCCTCGTCCTCGTCGCTCGGGTCGAGGATGTAGTATTCCGGGGGTGGCGGCGGAGGTGGAATGCGACGGCGAGCTTGGCGAGCTTGCTGCTCGGCCACCTGACGCGCCGCCATGTCGTCGAGGAGGCGCTGCTAGAGCGCCACCTCTTCCTTGGCGTGCTGCTCGCGCGACCAAGCTTCGGCGAAATCGTCCTGGGCCGGGAGGACGTCGTTGAGGGAGGCCTCGATGGCGATCTTCTCGCCGGGGAACTCCTCCGAGTCATCCGGCGCCTCCATGTTTATGGCCGCCCGCACGTATTCGGGCGGCGCCGTCCATTCCCGCATGGGCGCCTTCTTCTTCTTGCCGTGGCCCTCCGTCTTGGGCCTGACGAGGCGGAGATGGCCGCGGGGTGGCGACGCGGCGCGGCGCTCGTTGATGTGCAGGCTGCCGGAGGGACGACGAGGCGGCGGCCTGAGTTCAGGTAGACGCCGCCGCTGGGTCTTCCCCGCGGCGTCTCCGGCGGTGGCTGGATGCGGGCGAACCTCGGCGTGGGAGTGGAGCGCGCCACCGAGGACAGCGTCGAGGACGTCGCGCCCGATGAAGAAGAGGAGGAGGTGGTGGTCATCCTCCTGGCTGCGGCGGCATGGTGAGCCACGGCCTGTTGCCGGCGGCGATGTGCTCCAGGATGTACGCCAGCGTGCGTCCCCGAGCGCCCCACCACCTCTGGCGGCCCTTGGCATTCTTGCGGTCCTCCACAGGGCCGTTGCGCCCTTCGTCGGCCAGCTAATACGTCTCAAACGTATCTATAATTTTTGATGTTCCATGCTTGTTTTATACCAATTGCTACATGTTTTGCATCTACTTTATATCACTTTTATACATTTTTTGGGACTAACCTATTAACAAGATGCCGAAGTGCCAGTTCCTGTTTTCTGCTGTTTTTGTATTCCAGAAAAGCTAGTCTGGAAATATTCTCGGAATTGGACGAAACTACACGGGGTCCCTATTTTTCCAGAACACGCCTGACGGAGAAGGAGCAACAGAGGAGGGCCACCAGGGCCCCACGCACCTAGGGCGCGGGCCCCCCTCTGCCGCGCCCTAGGGTGGTGTGGGCCCCTCGGGGGTCTCCAGCCGCCGCCCTTTCGCCTACTTATTCCCCCCGACGCGAAAACCCTAAGTGCCTGAGCAAATATCCACGAAAAGTTCCAGAGACGCCGCCGCCGTCAACCCTAGCTCGGGAGGGTTCAGAACCTCTTCCCGGCACCCTGCCGGAGAGGGGAATCGTCACCGGAGGCTTCTACATCGCCATGCCTGCCTCCGGAGTGATGCGTGAGTAGTTCATCCTTGGACTACGGGTCCATAGCAGTAGCTAGATGGTTGTCTCTCCACTTTGTGCCATCATGTTTAGATCTTGTGAGCTGCCCTACATGATCAAGATCATATTATTGTAATGCTACATGTTGTGTTTGCTGGGATCCGATGAATATTGAATATTATGTCAAGTTGATTATCAATCTATCTTATATGTTATTTAAGATCTTGCATGCTTTCCGTTACTCGTAGATGCTTTGGCCAAGTAGATGCTTGTAACTCCAAGAGAGAGTATTTATGCTAGATAGTGGGTTCATGCTCCGTTTAACCTGGGACAGTGACAGAAAGTTCTAAGGTTGTGGATGTGCTGTTGCCACTAGGGATAACCTAACGATGCTATGTCCACGGGCATATGTGTTTGTTTACATTACGCACTTTACTTAATGCAATTATCCGTTGCTTGCAACTTAATACCAACGGGGGACTCGGATGACAACCCGGCGGTGGATTATTAGTCATAGATGCTGTTGGATAACGGTCTATGTATTATGTCGTAATGCCCAATTAAATATCATAGTAGTCAACATGTCATGTATATGCATTGTCATGCGCTCACTATTGTCAATTGCCCAGCTGTAATTTGTTCACCCAACATGTTAGTTATCTTTTATGGAGAGACACCACTAGTGAACTGTGGACCCCGGTCCATTCTTTTACACTGATTAAACAACCACAAACTGCAAACTGTTCCTTTTTCATTCTCTGCAATTTAATACTCATTTTCCACACCATACGTTTAATCCTTTGTTTTCAGCAAGCCGTGAGATTGACAACCTCACTGTTTCGTTGGGGCAAAGTAGTTTGATTGTGTTGTGTGCAGATTCCACGTTGGTGATCGAGTACGGCGCCACCAACAACCTTCTGAAGAGTTGCTGCTCCTACTGGTTCGATAACCTTGGTTTCTTTCTGAGGGAAAACTTGCTGCTGACTACATCATACCTTCCTCTTGGGGTCTCCCAACGAACGTGTGATTCACGTCATCAAGCTATTTTTCTGGCGCCGTTGCCGGGGAGACAGCAGTCTTCTGCAAGGGGAGTTTCACGCTTCCAATCTCTTTACTTTGTTTTTGTCTTGCTTAGTTTATTTTATTTTATCTTGTTTGCTTTCAATTATCAAAAACACAAAAAAATTAGTTACTTGCATCTAGTTTACTTTCAAGTTATTTTCTGTCTGTTTTTATTCTGCTAAAATGAGTACTCCTGAGAACACTAAGTTGTGTGATTTCACTAGCACGAACAACAATGATTTCATATGCACACCTATTGCTCCACCTGCTGCTTCAGCAGAATTTTATGAAATTAAACCTGCACTTTTAAATCTTGTTATGAAAGAGCAATTTTCTGGTGTTAGTACTGATGATGCTGCTGTTCACCTTAATAACTTTGTTGAACTTTGTGAAATGCAAAAGCTCAAGGAAGTAGATGGTGATATTATTAAACTGAAACTTTTTCCTTTCTCCTTGAGAGGACGTGCTAAAGAATGGTTGCTATCTTTGCCTAGAAATAGTATTGATTCATGGACTAAATGCAAAGATGCTTTTATTGGAAAATATTATCCTCCTGCTAAGATTATTTCTTTGAGAAGTAGCATAATGAATTTTAAGCAATTTGATAATGAACATGTTGCTCAAGCATGGGAGAGAATGAAATCATTGGTTAAAAATTGTCCCACTCATGGACTGACTACTTGGATGATCATCCAAACCTTCTATGCAGGATTAAATTTTTCTTCAAGGAATTTATTGGATTCGGCCGCTGGAGGTACCTTTATGTCCATCACTTTGGGTGCTGCAACAAAGCTTCTTGATGATATGATGATTAATTATTCTGAGTGGCACACCGAGAGAGCTCCAACAGGTAAGAAGGTAAATTCTGTTGAGGAAACCTCTCCTTGAGTGCCAAAATTGATACTATTATGTCTATGCTTGCAAATGGTCAAACACATGTTGATCCAAATAATGTTCCTTTAGCTTCTTTGGTTGCTCAAGAAGAGCATGTTGATGTGAACTTCATTAAAAATAATAACTTCAACAACAATGCTTATAGGAATAATTTTGGTAATAGCAATTATAGGCCCTATCCTTCTAATAGTGGCAATGGTTATGGAAATTCCTATAGTAACTCCTACAACAATAATAAGAGTGTACCCTCGATCTTGAAGTTATGCTTAAGGATTTTATTAGTACACAAACTGCTTTCAATAAAACTGTTGAGGAGAAATTTGGGAAAATTGATGTGCTTTCCTCTAAAGTTGATAGTCTTGCTCTTGATGTTGACTTGTTGAAACTAAAGAACATGCCTCATGATGTTAAAGAGAGCAAAACTCTCAATGCTATACAAGTTAAAATTGATAACAATGTGAGGATGTTAGCTGAATTGCATGCTAGATGGGAAAGAGAGGATGAAATTGCTAGAAAGAATAATATTGCTAGAGTTTATACTATTACTACTTCTGAAAATGCTTCAAACTCAAGTGTTAACAAACCTCCTACCATTAATGGCAAGATATTGGTGTTGGTAATGTTTCCACTTCTATTGCAAAATGTCCTAAATTGCCTGATAACTCTGAAACTGTCCTTGATAAAGATGCTGAAATTTCTAGCAATAAGGAAGATAATAACTCCATTACTTTTGATGATAATGACTTTGATTTTGATGGTTGCAATATTTCTGAAGTAATTAAGTTCTTGCAAAAGCTAGCTAGAAGTCCTAATGCTAGTGCTATAAACATGGCTTTTACTAAACATATTACTAATGCTCTCATGCAAGTTAGGGAAGAAAATTAAAACATGAAGCTTCTATCCCTAGGAAGTTAGAAGATGGTTGGGAGCCCATCATTAAATGAAATTGAATGACTTTGATTGCAATGCTTTGTGTGACCTTGGTGCTAGTATTTCTGTTATGCCTAAAAGATTATATGATATGCTTGATTTAGCACCTTTGGAAAATTGTTACTTGGATGTTCACCTTGTTGATTCTACTATTAAAAAACCTTTGGGAAGAATTGATGATGTTCTTATCATGGTTAACAACAATTATGTCCCCGTTGATTTTATTGTCTTGGATATTGATGCAATCCATCATGCCCTATTGTGCTGGGAAGACCTTTTCTTAGACTGTAGGTGCTATTATTGATATGAAAGAAGGGAATATAAAATATCAATTTCCTCTCAAGAAAGGTATGGAACACTTTCCTAGGAAGAAGATTAAGCCACCTTATGATTCTATTGTTCGAACAAATTACAATGTTGATGCTTCTTCACTTGGTAATACTTGATGCATGCTTTGTGCCTAGCTAAAAGGCGTTAAAGAAAAGCGCTTATGGGAGGCAACCCATTTTTTTTTCTGCAATTTTTCTTTTATTGAGTCAAGGAGTGTTTACTTCTGTAGCAACTCCTTTGTATCTTTATTTTCTCGCATTGTTGTGCCAAGAGTAGCCTCTAATGTTAAGATGATGCTTAATTTTGATTGCTGCGCAGAAACAGATTTTTGCTGTTCACTGTACGAAATTCCTAAAATCACCAGATTGTTAATTAAATCTGAAATTTTTGTGCGTAATCTTTATGAATGTCTGAAACTTTCATTAGTTCAGAGTTTTCGATCTGAGCGTCGTAAGTGCCTCGAAAAAATTCGTCTTTGCGGACTGTTCTGTTTTAGACAGATTATGCCTTTTTATTTTGCATTCTCTCTTTTACTAGTGTTGAGTGAAATTCTTTTTTGGGTGGAAGAGCTTCACATAACATCAGTGGCTGTAGCTAATGTTTAAAGTAACAAATCATATTGCGTCTTTATAGAACATGTGAATTTTTGATTATGCACTAACCCTCTAATGAGATCTACTTTGAGTTTGGTGTGACGGAAGTTTTCAAGGGTCAAGAGAGAAGGATGATATAATAGGATCAAGAAGAGTGAAGAGCTTAAGCTTGGGGAGGCTCCCATGGATCTCCCCAGCATATTTCAAGAAGACTCAAGCGTCTAAGCTTGGGGATGCCCAAGGCATCCCCTTCTTCATCGTCAAAATTATCAGGTCATCTCTAGTGAAACTATATTTTAATTCTTTCACATCATATGTGCTTTTCTTGGAGCGTCTGTGTGCTTTTATTTTCAGTATTGCACTTTTATTTTCAATAAAGCTTGACTGGACCCTAGCATTCTTGATTGGGAGAGAGACACGCTCCGCTTTTTCATGAGAATACTCCTATTCTTCACTTATATTTGTTGAGTATTCATATCTAGCGCTGTTCAGCTTTTAGCTCTTGTTTTCATGTATCTCTTGTCAGAGCTATTAGCTTTCTTTTGTAGAAAGTACTCTCTTGCTTCACTTATATTTGTTTGGAGAGTTGATGAAATAAATTGATTGGTGTTTGGTTGGTTCAGAAAATGTTGCATGTGGTAATTGGTATAAGGAAAAACTTGCTTAATCTTGTAGATCACTAATGGATAACTTGATGCTTGTCAATTGTTTTGAGTTAACAAGTAGATCATGATTAAATTGTGCATCACATGAGTTAAGCCTATTAGTGAAGAACTACCGTAAAGCTTGTTGAAAATTTGGTTTGCATCGGTGGTATCTCTAAGGTCTAGATATTTTCTAATAACAGGGTTTGGTTAACAAGGAAGACGGTATGAAGTCTTATAACGTTTGCAATATGTTTGTCATATAAAACTTGGTGTACGGGTTGATATTCTTGTTTGCTTACATAACCTTGCTAGCCTAAACTCTGTACTGAGAGGGAATGCTTCTCGTGCATCCAAATCCTTGAGCCAAAATCCATGCCATTTGTGTCCACCATAACTACCTATATGTGGTATTTCCTTGCCACTCCAAGTAAATTTTTCATGTGCTACCTTTAAATTATTCAAAATGTTATTATTCCCTTTTTGTGTCAATGTTTACTAGCTCATGAGGAATTAGTGTGGTTATTCTTTATTCTATTTGTGATGGACTTTTACACCTGGACTAGTGGCATATACATCCGCTTATCCAATAACTTGCAAAAAGAGCTGGCAACGGGGTGCCCAGTCCCAATTAATTACAACTTTAACCAATTAATTCTCTTCACACTTTTGCCCTGATTCATCAGTAAGCAATGACAAACAGTGAAATACCTGAATGTGTGTAAACCAAAGAGAAAGAGGGATGATCTGCCTTGCTGGTAGAAATAACGTCCTTCATGGGAGCCGCTCTTAAAAGTCCGTTGACAGGTAGAATACTGTTCTCACCCGCTACCATTCGTTGACAATTAACAAACACCTCTCAAAAATAGATACTCCTCCATGGTATGTGATTGATGGAAGGCACCCGAGGATTCGGTTAGCCATGGCTTGTGTTAGCAAGGTTGGGAGGAGTATCAAATATTTTATGCAATCTCTATATGCTTTCAAAAACCTAAAAGCTCTAGCACATGATTTAATCCCTGCTTCCCTCTGCGAAGGGCCTTTCTTTTACTTTTATGTTGAGTCAGTTTTCCTATTCTTTCTGTCTTCCACAAGCAAACACTAGTGTCAACTTTGTTACAACATGCGTTATATGCAATGTATTGGACTTGTTATACTACTTTGTGTTGACAATATCCATGAGATAAATATGTTGAAAGTTGAAGCAAATGCTGAAACTAAATTCTTCCTTTGTGTTGATTAAATACCTTTTATTAGAAACTATTGCTTTATGAGTTAACACTTATGCAAAACTGTTTGATGCTTGTCTCGAAAGTACTATTCATGAAAACGTTTAGCTTGTGTGATTCATTGTTTACTCATTATCTATTTGGTAGCAAATTATAGACCATTGACTTGGATCACTTCATTCATTTACATGTGCCTTGCAATATTATATGATCAAGATTATGATGGTAGCATGTCACCTCAAAAATTATTTTGTTTTTATCGTTTACCTACTCGAGGACGAGTAGGAACTAAGCTTGGGGATGCTGATACGTCTCAAACGTATCTATAATTTTTGATGTTCCATGCTTGTTTTATACCAATTGCTACATGTTTTGCATCTACTTTATATCACTTTTATACATTTTTTGGGACTAACCTATTAACAAGATGCCGAAGTGCCAGTTCCTGTTTTCTGCTGTTTTTGTATTCCAGAAAAGCTAGTCTGGAAATATTCTCGGAATTGGACGAAACTACACGGGGGTCCCTATTTTTCCAGAACACGCCTGACGGAGCGAAGGAGCACAGAGGAGGGCCACCAGGGCCACACGCACCTAGGGCGCGGGCCCCCCTCTGCCGCGCCCTAGGGTGGTGTGGGCCCCTCGGGGGTCTCAGCCGCCGCCCTTTCGCCTACTTATTCCCCCCGACGCGAAAACCCTAAGTACCTGAGCAAATATCCACGAAAAGTTCCAGAGACGCCGCCGCCGTCAACCCTAGCTCGGGAGGGTTCAGAACCTCTTCCCGGCACCCTGCCGGAGAGGGGAATCGTCACCGGAGGCTTCTACATCGCCATGCCTGCCTCCGGAGTGATGCGTGAGTAGTTCATCCTTGGACTACGGGTCCATAGCAGTAGCTAGATGGTTGTCTCTCCACTTTGTGCCATCATGTTTAGATCTTGTGAGCTGCCCTACATGATCAAGATCATATTATTGTAATGCTACATGTTGTGTTTGCTGGGATCCGATGAATATTGAATATTATGTCAAGTTGATTATCAATCTATCTTATATGTTATTTAAGATCTTGCATGCTTTCCGTTACTCGTAGATGCTTTGGCCAAGTAGATGCTTGTAACTCCAAGAGAGAGTATTTATGCTAGATAGTGGGTTCATGCCTCCGTTTAACCTGGGACAGTGACAGAAAGTTCTAAGGTTGTGGATGTGCTGTTGCCACTAGGGATAACCTAACGATGCTATGTCCACGGGCATATGTGTTTGTTTACATTACGCACTTTACTTAATGCAATTATCCGTTGCTTGCAACTTAATACCAACGGGGGACTCGGATGACAACCCGGCGGTGGATTATTAGTCATAGATGCTGTTGGATAACGGTCTATGTATTATGTCGTAATGCCCAATTAAATATCATAGTAGTCAACATGTCATGTATATGCATTGTCATGCGCTCACTATTGTCAATTGCCCAGCTGTAATTTGTTCACCCAACATGTTAGTTATCTTTTATGGAGAGACACCACTAGTGAACTGTGGACCCCGGTCCATTCTTTTACACTGATTAAACAACCACAAACTGCAAACTGTTCCTTTTTCATTCTCTGCAATTTAATACTCATTTTCCACACCATACGTTTAATCCTTTGTTTTCAGCAAGCCGTGAGATTGACAACCTCACTGTTTCGTTGGGGCAAAGTAGTTTGATTGTGTTGTGTGCAGATTCCACGTTGGTGATCGAGTACGGCGCCACCAACAACCTTCTGAAGAGTTGCTGCTCCTACTGGTTCGATAACCTTGGTTTCTTTCTGAGGGAAAACTTGCTGCTGAACTGCATCATACCTTCCTCTTGGGGTCTCCCAACGAGCGTGTGATTCACGCCATCACCAGCTCGCGGGCGTGGCGCTGGACGAAGTACTCGGTCCAGAAGGCGTGGTTCGTCGGATTCCAGCGGGGATCCGCCGCCTGCTTGACGGTGAGGCCGGCGAGCACCTCCTGGATCGCCTCGACGCGGTCCGCCCCTTCGGGCGGCGGAGGCACCAGAACGCCGCCCGCGCTCAGAAGCCAGGCGCCTGAGCCATGGTGTACGCCAGGGACACGCATGTCCGGTGTCGTCGGGTACCCCGCCTGGTAGAGGAGTCGCGCTTCCTCGGGGTGGAGGAAGCGGCGGCCGATGCCGTTCGCCGCCGCGTCGTCGCCTGGGAAGCGCTCGGCCATGGTCTTGGTGTGGGCGAGAGAGAAGAGCTTGAGGCGAGGGCGAGAGAGATGTGAGGCTGTGCATGGCGAGGATGTGGGGTTTTATAGCGGCGCGGAAGGCCAGACGGAGGGGCGGTGGCGCGCCATTAACTGCGCCGCGTGCCCCGCGATTGGACGCGTCGGCGACGGCCGTTCACTGGCAGCTGGCCACGCCATTACTCCGGCAGACTTTTGACCGGCGCGGGAGCCGACAGGAAGAACACCGCTCATGGGCGGTTCTGTTTCGCGCCTTTTCGCCCGGGTCGTGACAGCGCTGGCCGCTATTTTGCGCGCCACTGCCTCCCCCTCCCCCCCATGGCTGGGTTCCGCCTAGGTGTGGCGGCGCTATTTTTCGCCGAAACGGCGCTATTTGGGCTCCTGGGGGGCGACAGGGAGAAAACGGTGCTATTTGGGCCAAAACGGCGTTATTTCTCGCCCTGGGGGTTGCTGGGGGGCGAGTGGAGATGCCCTAAGCCACCATCACCGACGCATAGGGTGTGACAAGTTTCCATCCAATGAACACTGATTATGGTCATGTGGTTAGATGGTTAGAAAGGTGATGATCCCACCAAAGTTCGAAGTCCATATTTCTCAGTGGGAGTCGACGTTCCTGTCGATAGCGAGTCGCTCGTAATGACTTCGTCAATCTCAAGATCTGATCCGATGGCTCAGTCTTTCAAAGATGCTCATAGAGGTAAGCGTCTATGTTGTTTCGTAAAAAAAAACTTTCATAAAGATAAATCATACCTTATGAACACACCGGAGTAAATAAACTTTACATCACAACCTGGTTTTTAAAGTTGTTTAACGTATTCCACTAGTGTCCAGTGACCAATGCCATTGCTCAATCAACTTTGTTACATGCTCCATATTTGGTATCCTAAGTTGTTTGTCGTTGTTGGGCGATGATGAAGTACTAAATACCCCCATGTTTCTTGTTGCAACTGCAAACCAAAGTTTCTGCACCATAGAAAACTCAGAATAAGGAATGTCGTTAGGATGACTCCAACGGGGCGACCCAAACGGACGCACGTTTGGTCCGCGTTTTGTCCGTTTGGGTCGGGGAAGGACTCGCGTCCGGCCCATGTCCGCCCCTTTCTGGCAGTGCCCCCAACGGGGCCGACGCATCGAGTCCGCCTGGCCAGGGTTTTTGATCATTTTTGGCCATGGTAATCACATTGCAACAAACCAAGTATATAGCAAGCATATGAATCTAAAATAAAAACATAATCCTGGCCTCATAGGGCCATGTATGCATACATATCCAAAATATTACAAATTCGGCCATCGGCCATGTTTTTCCGGCCATATCGGCCATAGTTCAACATAAATAAAACGACGAGATTTGATCAATCTCAGTCCATGTAGTACCTTTGCTTCTTGAGGTAGTAGGATTCTTCGTAGGGGTGAAGCCGAGAGATCCATGTCGATGCTCCTGGCCTCCTCTTGGCGTAGGGCGAGCTCAATGTCCTTTGCTTTTGCCTCAGCCTCCATGGCCCTAGCCTCGGCCTCCTTGGCTCTTGCATCGGCTTCCCTTGCTCTTGTCCGGGCGTTTTCTTCTTCTATGTCGAGTCTCTTCTTCTGCAATTCGAAGAAGAGCTTGGATGTCGTCTCTCTAGGCGTTCCTTTTCTCTCCTCTCCTCCTTCTTGTCGGCAGCCTTGTCCTTTTGGGTTAGGAACCCGTTTAATGTCTCCTGCAATGCAAGGGTTGTTGCATCTCGTTTCAACTCGGCCTTCGAGTTGTTCTTACCCTTGGCCTCCCTTCCTTTTCCGTTGTGTCCTCTCCCTTATCAAGGGGTTGTCCACCATTTTTTGAGGGAGGCGTAGAGGGCCTTCCATTTCTGCTGGTCCTTGAGTGCCCGGTAGCAATGGGTCAAGGTGAAGGCCTTCTTGTATTGCCTCTTGAAGGTTTCCAAAGCTTGCAACACCTGGGCATACAAATTTATAGTAACCAAAATAATTTCAAGTTTGCAACACCTGGGCATACAAATTGTACAAGGTTTCCAAAGCTTGCAACCAAAGAAGGGAAGAGGAGCCACAAAACTCACCTGTTCATTCACTCTGAAGCCACTTGCTGGCCGGGCTTGAACATTTTCAACGGAGCCGCAAAACTTGCTCGTCTCCGCGGATATGTGGATCCACCTCTTGGAGATAGATTACCTCCGTCCGCTGCGTCTGAATGTTGTGGGGCGGTAGGATTCTACATTCATTGTAGCGCTTGGTGAACCGGCCCCAATATGCCGTCCCTCTTTGCTCTGCCCCGAGAATTTGGTTGGTTCCAACCTCGATTCAGGACTCGCAAATGAGCAGTCTTCCTCGGTCGTGATTGAGGCGCCCCTTTGGCTCATCTTTCTCTTCATTGCCCGGGCTTGGGTCTCGAGCTCTCCTTGAAAACCGGCTCATTGTCGATGTTGATCACATCGGGCCGGTCGGCGGAACTTCATCATTCCCGGCATCGTAATCGTCCTCGGCGTACTCGTTGTTGTCCCTGATCATGTCCTGGAGGACGTCGTCCCCTTCATCATGGACCTCCTCGTAGTACCTGGGGTCACCCGGCGACGGCCTGGGCATTTCGCCGAACAGGTTACGCGCCGGGGCGACCACTGCCGGGGCAGCTGCATGCACGGCCGCAGTCTGCGCCGCCGGTGAGTGCCCGGCCAAAGGTGTAGTAGGCGTGTTCAGATCAAGCGAAGGTACCCCGACTGGGCTGGGCACGGATTCGCCTGAGGTAGGGGAAACCCGCGGCGGCATGGTTCCCGGAAGGTAACCGTACGGTGGCGATGGTGCCGTCGCGGAAGATCTCGACCTTGGCGGCCGGGCCGCCGAGGCGTTGGAGCTGGCCGCCGCAGTCGCGACACCGACCGCGGCCGCCGTCGGGGTAATTCCAATCAGGAGGAGGGCAGCGGTCGCGCCCTGGACACGAGGTCAGAGTCCTCCGCACGACGGCGGCCTGCTTGGCGGCGTTGAGCTTCTCCTGCTTCAACCTCCTCCTCCGGTCGCCCCGCTTCTGGGTATCTGCGGCCCTCTGCTCTTCGGTGAGTTCCTTCTTTGGTTTCTTTGCAGCTTTGGACGCACATCCAGCGGCGGGGCCGGGGCGGAGGCGGTGCCGGCGGCGGCAGGTCCAGCGTCGGAGGCGGCGGCGGCGACTGCACCGGCCATGGCTAGGGTTGGAGTGTGGACTAGGGTTTTGGAGAGGCCGAGGCGGCGAGGCCGAAGTGCGGACCAGAGGAGGACACAATTGCGCTCCGCCGCACGTCCGCGCCCGACGCATCGGTGGCCCAATTTGGGCCAGGAATGCGTCGCGGCGGACAGAAAAACGGACTGCGGTCCGTTTGCGTCGCCCCGTTGGGCCGTGTTTTTGGCTCGCGCGGACAGGGACAGACGCGCGCGGACTTGATGCGTCGGCCCGTTGGAGTCATCCTTAGAAAGATAGGTGAAGCATGGTACATGTGAATGTCGCCTAAATGTGTAGGAGGAAAGCTCACGAGAAATAACCAATTTCATACCACACAAAAACAAATATAGTGTTGAAATATATCAAATTGCTATTTTGGCAAACTAAAATTCCATCACGATAGTTTGCATGCTCCTACTCCTCCCTCCGCCGCCGTTGCCGCTCTCCTCCAACCGCCTCGGCCGCCCCTTCCTCTCGTTCCCCTCCTCGCGGCCGCCCGCCTCGCCCGCGAGCGCCAGCTCTACGAGATGCGCAAGCGCGCCGAGCTACGCGACGTCCTCCACCTCGAGCGTCCCTGGGACTCCGACGACTCCGCTCCCGTGTCCGCCACCGCGCTGGCCCCAACCTCCTCTCCGTCCCGCGCCGCTACCCTGTCCCTCCTCAGTTCCGGCCGGCATCAAAACAAGAATTCCACGATTCCACGATGTTGTGCATCCAAACAAGAATTGAACTGATTTGGAATTGAGGCCATTCATTTCCAACTCGGATTTGGAATTCAACCCCAATTCAATTCGAGCCCCAATTCTATGCAACCAACACAGTGCTAGTGTATTCACATTTGTGCATGTGAGCATAGTTTCATATTTGTCGAAAAAGTTAAACATACTTCACTTCTTTAGTAAAAAAAGTAGAACATACATCACAAATGTCTCTATTTGTAAGTACCAAATGGAGATCGTGCTTGAAATTATTAGAATGAAAGGACACAACGTTTCGGCTCATGGTGCAGATGCACCCGTTGTGTAAAAAAATTTAAAACTTTTCAAAATATTAAAAAATTGTAAAAAAATCGGATATACATAAGGACATTTTGTGTTAGCACAAAACGTTTCGCGGAGAAAAGACATTTTTTATGACCAGTGCGAAAAAGACAATAAAGTCTCGTACAAAGTCATTTTGGAGCGTCCGAATTTGTCTCTTTTTTGCACATGTCACAAAAAATGTCTTTTATTCGTGAAACTTTTATGCTAACATAAAATATTTTAAAAATATATTTGAATTTTTGATATTTTGTAAACTATTTTTAGAAGTGGGTGCATCTGTGATGACGTGAAACACACGTTCGTTGGGAGCCCCAAGAGGAAGGTATGAAGTAGTGCAGCAGCAAGTTTCCCTCAGTAAGAAACCAAGGTTGTCAGATCCAGGAGGAGTAGGAGCACTTCAAAGTTTGTTGGTGGCGCCGTTGCTCGATCACCAACGTGGAACCTGCACACAACCCAATCAAACTACTTTGACTCAACGAAATAGGAAGGTTGTCAATCTTCCCGGCTTGCTGTAACAAAAGATTAAACGCATGGTGTGGAAAATAGTATTTAATTGTAGGAAGTAAAAGAGAACAATTGTTTGCAGTTGGTGGTTTTATCATGTAAAAGAATGGACGGGGTCCACAGTTCACTAGTGGTGTCTCTCCATAAAGATAAATAACATGTTTGGATAAACAAATTACAGCTGGGCAATTGATAAAATAGTGAGCGCATGACAGTGCATATAAATGATAAGATGACTACCATGATATTTAATTGGCATTACGACAAGATACATAGACCGTTATCCAACCGCATCTATGACTAATAATCCACCGTCAGGTTAACATCTGTGTCCCCGTTGGTATTAAGTTGCAAGCAACGGATAATCGCATTAAGTAATGTGCGTAATGTAAACAAATACATATGACCGTAGACATAGCATTGTTATGTTATCCCTAGTGGCAACAGCACATCCACAACCTTAGACGTTGCTGTCACTCGCCCAGATTACTGGAGGAATGAACCCACTATCTAGCATAAAATACCCCTCTTGGAGTTACAAGCATCTACTTGGCCAAAGCATCTACTAGTAACGAAGAGCATGCAAGATCTTAAATAACATGTAACATAGATTAATAATCAACTTGATCATAGTATTCAATATTCATCGGATCCCAGCAAACACAACATGTAGCATTACAATAAGATGATCTTGATCATGTTAGGCAGCTCACAAGATCTAAACATGATAGCAAAATGGAGAGACAACCATCTAGCTACTGCTATGGACCCGTAGTCCAAGGATGAACTACTCACGCATCACTCCGGAGGCAGGCATGGCAATGTAGAGCCCTCCTGTGATGATTCCCCTCTCCGGCAGGTGCGAGAAGAGCTTCAGAAGTCTCCCGAGTTAGGGTTGACGATGGTGGCGCCCCAGGAACTTTTCGTGGAATATGACTCGGGTATTTAGGGTTTTCCAGACGGGAGGAATAAATAGGCGAAAGGGCGGCGTCGGAGGCCACCCGAGGGGCCCACACCACCCTCGGCGCGGCAGGAGGTGGGCCACCTCCTGCGCTTCTTCGTCTCTCCTTTGGACTCCGTGGACGTTCGGTGAAATAGGGACCTCCGTTGATTTCGTCCAATTCCGAGAATATTTCCTTAATAGCTTTTCTGAAATACAAAAACAGCAGAAAACATGAACTGGCACTGTGGCATCTTGTTAATAGGTTAGTCCCAGAAAATGTATAAAAATGATATGAAGTGTATGTAAAACATGTAACAATTGGTATATATCAACATGGAACATCAAAAATTATAGATACGTTTGAGACGTATCAATCTGCAATGACACAAAATGGATTTTAAGGGAATGAAGACACTATTATGGTTAGCCGAAAAAAATGCTAAATCTGAATTGCCCTCGAGATTTTGCGCATTAAATCTATTTAGGAAATCATAAACAAACTACATGAGACAAGATCGATGGCCTGGATGCCATCGAGGGAGAGGAAAACACGTGACATTCGAGAAAGAGAAACTCATATATCGGTCTTTTCTAAAAGCAGCAGAGGCTCCCGTGCCGGACCTAGGCGGCACCGGGTGTCACCACCGCGCCACCACCAAACCCTCCCCTCCGCGCCTTTCCGCCGCTGCTGCCGCCAGCCTCCGAGCCGTGGCAGCGGCGGCGCTCCCGCTGCCACACAACTGGCACCGGGGGTGGCTTCCTTCCTCGACCGCTGACGTGGGCCTACCTATCGGGTGCCTCCCTATGAAGATACCTGGTGCACGCAAGGACAAGGGCCCAACCGGTGCTCTACTAAAAGAACGATGATCAAGGCCCACGAAATGAGCCCAAGAAAATAGAGTACGCCCCAAGGCAGGCGAAGCCTAAGTCGGTAGAACCTACCATACCTGTAAACCTAGTCGGTTGCGAACTCCCGAGACCCAGCCTCCTTTATAAAGGCTGGGAGGGCCGCCGATCAAGGGACACGCTCATATTCCACCACCGAAACCCTAGCGAGATCGACATCTCGCCGGGATTGACATTGTAACACCTCCCAAATATCAATAACAGACAAGCTGGAAGTAGGGTATTATCCTCTGGGAGCCTGAACCAGGGTAAATCGCCTTGCTTGTCAGCCGTGGTAACTACCAGTACTCCAACTTCTTCCCTCTCAATCAACCTGGGGTACTCGACCCTGGGACTTGCCGTGGCCATCCCACGTCAACTGGCGCCGTCTGTGGGAAAGAAGAGTGCTGGAATCATGGTTGCACCGGCTCCATCTGCAATGACCATCGACACGCCGACGATCGCAGCGCCGATCGCTTCGGCTCCTTCGAATTCGTCCCTCACCCGCCGGCCCACCGATCGGTGTACGCCGATCTCTACGGAGCATCTTCGTCGACTACGGAGATCGCGCCTGCTTCGACTGCTTCACCAGCATCTTCGTCGACTACGGAGATCGCGCCTGCTTCGACTACTCACCGGCATCTTCGTCGACTACGGAAATCGCGCCCGCTTCGACTGCATCACCTGCATCTTCGTCAACTACGGAGATCGCCCCCGCTTCGACTGCATCACCAGCATCTTCGTCAACTACGGAGATCGCGCCCGCTTCGACTGCATCACCTGCATATTCGTCGACTACGGAGATCGCGCCTACTTCGACTGCATCACTGGCATCTTCGTCGACTACGGAGATCGCGCCTGCTTCGGCTGCATCATTGGCATCTTTGTCGATTACGGAGATCACGCCTGCTTCGACTGCATCACCGGCATCTTCGTCGAAGATCGCATCTGCCTCAACCACACCTGTGCCTTCTTCGACTCCGACGCCCGCGACACCACCGACTGCTGCTTCGCCCGACGAGTTCTGCGTAGACTGCGGCATCTTCCACGTCGCCTCTATCTTCGGCTCCGAAAACAGCTCTGATGGCGAGAGCAGCAGCAGCAACGCGTATTCGACTACGCAATCTTATCCTGTCCAAGTCTTCATGGTGGACGCAGCAAACAACAGGACACCCGGCACTGGTCCCCCACCGCGAGGAACCCATGTTTCCAATGGAAGTCACCATGCCGGACAAAGTAAAACCCTGACGATCACTCAAGAGATGGGAGTCCAGGCAATGAAACACGTCCAAGAGTGCACCTTCCCCCCAGCGGAGGCAACTCGAGAAGAGATGATGGCTTACCAATACCTCGTGTGGAAGGAGAACGAGAAGCTGTTGCACGAGAAAGCTAATCTAGCCAGACGAAAAGAACTCGCCGACGCGTCGAGTGCTCGCCGAGCAGCTTACTCCTTCTCTCTTCAGGACCAACCGTTTCGCAAGACAACAGGCGCTCCAGACCACGTATCAAGCTGATGACAGACGCCGAAAGAGCCGTAGCCACTCGCAACCTCGACTCATCGTTTATGACAGAAGACGCAGATGGGATACCTATCCCCAGAACAGTTTCGGGTGCTCTCATGTCATTATCCACGTACCTGCGGGCAACCCAACCTCAGAAGGGCGACCTCGCGCAACCCTACATCGGCAGCAAATCCAAGTGCTCCGCTTGGCAGAGGAGGCGTTAATCCAGGAGCCACACCCGCAGCAACAACTCCATCACGAGGAGATCACGACGGACGCGACCGCGAAAGAGCAACACGCGGAGATCGACCCATCCGACATCTACAGGAGGGCGAGGACGCCCGCAACGTCATCACACATCGACAGGTCGACCGCAGCCGCTCCAAGAGGCCCGTTAACGCCCTGTCTGAAGAACTCTACTCAGACGGCGAGTACGAGCCTTGCGGCCTTAGCTGCTTTAACTATCGCATCCGCGCCACACGAATACCGCGAGGCTTCAAACTCACGTCGAGTCAGTCAAGTTCAAGGCACGCAGGATCCCAAACTTTGGCTTGACGATTACAACATCGCAGTCAACTGCCAAGGAGGCACCACAACAACAGCCATGCAGTACGTTCAGTTGATGCTCGTAGGATCAGCACGCACCTGGCTCCAGAACCTGCCCCGGAACTCCTTCAGCTCCTGGGACCAATTTGAAGATGACTTCGTCAAGAACTTCCTCGTCACATACTCACGGCCTGCGACATTCGCAGAACTGCAAGCCTGCAAGCAGCGGAAAGACGAGACACTACGATCATAATCCAGCGCTGGACACTCATGCGCAATTCCGTCGGAACCGTCTCCGAGGACAGAGCCATGGACGCATTCATCCGTGGAGTCACTCGACACGACCTTCGGGAGGCCTTCGGTCGCCTCCGGCCGCAAACCATAGTCGAACTCATGAAGATTGTCAATGAGTGGGCCGATGGCGAGGACTCTGTGCGTAACGAGTTCCCGGACGAGGAAGGAGAACCAAGCAACTGGAACTGTAGAAGCAACCGCGGCAGCGATCGCCGCCACAAGCGCAAGGCTCGTTTCGACGATGGAGAGCCAGCCGAGCTAGTGGCAGCCGGATTCACCGACACCTGGGACGACCGGAACCGCGATAACAATCGCCAGAGCAATCAAAGTCGAGAGGAGTACAGGAACGATGGAAACAAGAGACGCGACTGGCGACGCAGATCTCGCGACACCTCACGACCGAGCTTACACCCGAGTAGGAGCTCGAAGAACCATGCAATTTCCATCTATTCAGAAGCGAAGAAACCGACAAGTTGGTCTCCACTCACCTGTTGAAGGTCTGCCGGAAAATGCAGCGCATCAACGGAGCATTCGCCAAAATCCTGGCTCCAGGCGCAGCACAGCAACCAGCACCGTTGGCCCTCAGGACCACCCTAGCAAATCCTGCACACATCGCATGAGCAATCCAGTACAGCCGAGACTAGACGCACCTCCCGCGCTGGGAGAACAATACCTCAGGCTCGAGGGAAAATGAACATGATACAGAAGGGGCGGCCATCAAACAGGTGCCAGAAATTGATCACCCCGCAAGTCTACCAGGCCGTGGCAATGCACACCAGCCGTACCCGAGTACCTCAAGGTTCGTAAACCAGCATCACCTTCTCTCGGGAGGACCACCCTCCACAGGTACCGTGTCCAGGCCACGCCGCGTGGTACTCGAAGCACAGATTGGGCAATTCCACATGACCAAGGTCTTCATGCGGCGGCAGCGGCATCAACATCATTTCGCCGCCTCCGGAAGATGGGCAGGTCTCTAGAAAGCCTAGCAAGATCGGACAACACCTTTCACGGCATCGTACTGGGAAAGCAGTCTACCTGAAGGCGTAATCGCACTCGAAGTAATCTTCGGACACCCGACCACTTCCGAAAGGAGATGGCCGACTTCGAAGTGGTGGACTGGAAATCGCAGTATCACGCTATACTTGGGCGTCCGACTTCGCGCCGCTCATGGCAGTTCCACACTACGCCTATCTCTTGCTCAAGATGCCAGGACCAAAGGGAGTCATAACTGTGCGGGGTGACTTCCAGCGCTCAGATAACTGCGACCGCGAATTCAGACAGGATCTCCGAGTCCTTTGGCATGCAGCAGCACTCGAGGAACTTTCACTCGCAACGATAAGACCCTCTTCCCTGCAAGCAAGAAGCCAGCACCCGACTCCTTTGAGCACAACCGACGACACAAGGGCATACCAAGTCCATCCGACTGACCTTCCAAGACAGTGCTTGTGTCGTCGAGTCTGTCCCCGCATAGGAGGCGCGCTCATCGAGTTCCTCCGTGAGAACTGGAAAATCTTCGCCTGGTGTCCAGCCGACATGCCAGGCGTACCCAGGGAATCGCCGAGCACGTCTTCAAATCTATCCAGATGCAAACCTGTCAAGCAAACAATGCGCCGCTTCTCCGAGCCGAAGCGAGTCGCCATAGGGCAAGAAGTCGACAGATTACTTCCGCCCAGTTCATCCGCGAGATCAAGAAGTCCGATTGGTCGCCAACCCAGTCCTCGTCGAGAAGAAGAAGACAAAAATTCTACGTATGTGCGTCGACTTCACCCACCTCAACAAGTGTTGCCCGAAGGATCACTTCCCATTGCCACGAATCGACCAGATCGTCGACTCCACGGCCGGATGTGCACGACTGTCCTTCCTGGATGCCTACTTAGCTACAACCAGATACGGATGCGAGAGGAGGATGAGAGAAGACAGCCTTTATCACACCCCATGGTGTATACTGCTACAAACTATGCCTTCGGGCTCAAGAACGCTGGAGCCACCTACCAGCGCATGATGCAGTCCTGCCTCAAGGACCAAATAGGACGCAACGTCCAAGTTTATGTCGACGAAATAGTCATCAAGACCAAGCAAGAGGACAACGCTCCTCGACGACCTACGCGAGACATTCCCGCGCTCAACAAGTACAAGATCAAGCTCAACCCAACTAAGTGCGTCTTCGACGTACCAGCTGGGCAACTACTCGGGTACCTCGTATCTGCCAGAGGCATCAAGGCAAATCCCGAAAAGATAGAAGCAATTCTCACAATGTCAGCCCCGACCAAGCTTTCGGGAGTCCAGCGCCTAACCGGACGAGTTCAGCACTCAGCATGTTCATTAGTAAGTTGGGTGAAAAGGCACTCCCTTTCTACCAACTGATGAAGAAATCTGACAAATTCGAGTGGACGCCAGAAGCCAAGCAGCATTCGCGGACCTTACGAGGGTCCTGGCGACTCCACCGGTACTCGTCACAACCACATGAGAAGGAGCCTCTATACCTTTACGTGGCAGCCACCAACAGGTGGTCAGTACCGTCCTCGTCGTCGAACGCCAAGAAGAAGGTCATGCCCATCGAGTGCAACGACCCGTATACATACCTCAGCGAGTGTTATCCATATCAAAACAGCGGTACCCGCATTATCAGAAGCTAGCCTACGGCGTCGTCATGAGTTCGCGTAAGGTGGTCCCACTTACTTCGCCGAGCACCCGATCACAGTGGTGAGTTCCTCGGGCCTATCTGACATCCTCACCAACCCGGACGTAACATGACGAGTCGCCAAGTGGGTCATCGAGCTAGGCCCGTGGGACCTAAAGTATGCGCACCCCAACGCGATCAGATCAAGGCTCAAGTACTTCCGGACTTCACAACCGAGTGGATCGAAGCCAGCTGCCCAACTTACCCGACCTGTCCAACGCTTGGACCATGTACTTCGATGGGTCCAAGAAATTCGATGGTGCAGGCGCAGGCATCTCTTGACATCGCCAAAAGGCGACAAACTTCGCTACGTGCTACAGATGGACTTCCCCAAGCCCCCAACAATGAAGCTGAGTACGAAAGCTCTACTACACACATGCGGATGGCCAAGAAACGCGGAGCCCTCGCCTCATGATCTACGGGACTCGAACCTCGTCGTGCAGCAAACAATGAAGGAGTGTGACGCTACGAAAGAGAACATGATTGCATATCGGGACCTTTACAACATCATGGAGGCAGCTTCGACGGCTGCGAGTTGCGGCGCATAGGCCGCGAAAGCAACGAAGAAGCAGACATGCTAGCCAACCTCGGCTAGACTAAGGCGAAAGTTCCACTCGGAGTCTCGTCGAGTACATCAAACAGCGATCCATCAAGCTCAAGCAGCCATCACACCCTATACAACAGCGACAACCGCAGATCAACCGTAAAGGACCCAGCGGTACCCGAGGAAGAATCACGCATTGAAGTTTTCCTCATCGAGACAAAATGGACGAAGCCTTCCTCGCATACATGCTGCGCTAGGAGCTGCCAGAGGACCCAACATAGCTCGGCGCATCACTCGACGCTCGAAAGCCTTCACGATCATCAATGGAGAGCTATACAAGCGCAACATATCTGGAGTCATGCAGCGCTGCATCGACCCAGAAGACGGCAGAGCAATACTCTACACATCCATGCAGGAACTTGCAGACATCATGCCAGCAGTCGAGCCTTGTGGCCAAAGCCTTCCGAGCAGGATTTTAACTGGCCCACGACCATGAGGGAAGCCGAAGAGATAGTCAAAAAAATGTTACGGTGCCAGAAATTCGCCACCAAGCCGCACGCACCCGCATCAGAGCTAAAAACAATACCACTCGCCTGGCCCATTTGCCCAGTGGGGACTTGACATGGTGGGACCAACTGAAGAAATCATCTCGCGCGGACACACGCATCTCTTGGTGGCAGTCGACAAGTTCACGAAGTGGATCGAAGCTGTACCTATAACAACTCGACTGCTACATCTGCCGTCAACTTCATCAGGTCCATTATCTTCAGATTTGGGGTACCCCATAGCTCATTACGGACAACGACACAAACTTCACAGCCGACAATTCAAGGACTTCTGTGCCGAGCAAGGTATCAAAATCAACTACGCCTCAGCACCCTCAGTCCAAGGACAGTCGAAAAAAAAGCAAATGGCCTAGTCTGCAGCGGGCTCAAGAAACGTCTACTGGTGCCACTCAAGCGCGCCGCGGTGCCTGGGTGGAGGAGCTACCCTCTGTCCTCTGGAGTCTCCGAACCACGCCCAACAGATCAACGCAGTACACTCCTTTCTTCATGGTTTAATGGCGCCGAGCAGTACTGCCGTACGACCCTGCGATTCGACGCACCCCGCGTGGTCGCATATGACGAGTCAGATGCCGAAGAAGCACTAGAAGATGGCGTCGACATGCTGGACGAGGCACGGGACATCACACTCTCCGCACGGCCGTTTATCAATAGAGTCTTCGCAACAACCACGGCCGTCGACTGCGCGAGAAATCTTTCGTCCTGGCGATTTGGTGCTGCGGCTCAAACAGAAGAAGGTGCACAAGCTCGCCTCCCATGGGAGGAACCATTCATCGCACAGAAGCTATCGACGGTGGCGCATATCGACAAAGGACGCAAAATCAGGAGAACTCTCCTCAATCCGTGGAAGTTGCGCAACTACGCCGTTTTTACGCATAGCATACACATCCATGTAATGTGGCTACACGACTACAAGCAGCAAGTTTCATACGCACTCTTTTCCTTACCAGGTACCTAAGGGGACTGTAAGGTTTTTAATGAGGCGGCTTGCTAGCTTAATATACAGTGGTTGAGATACAAAAGCTCTCTCTTACTTTTTACATCAAAAAGCAAACAAACCTTGGCCGCAACCGAACACTCGGGACCTGCGCCGCACAGTTCAAACAAACAAGGCCTTGGCCGCACCCGAACACTCGGGGGCTACGCCGCACAGGTCCAAACAAAAAGACCTTGGCCGCACTCGAACACTCGGGGGCTGCGCCGCACAGTCTAAACAAACAAGGCCTTGGCCGCACTCGAACACTCAGGGGCTGCGCCGCACAGGTTAACTCAAGAAACAAGAAAAGCCTTGGCTGCACCCGAACGCTCGGGGCTGCGCCGCACAGGTTAACTCAAGAAACAAGAAAAGCCTTGGCCGCACCCGAACGCTCGGGGGCTGCGCCGCACAGGTTAACTTCAAGACGTAAATAAAACCTTGGCCGCACTCGAAAACTCGGGGCTGCGCCGCACAGGTCATCACGCTAAACCGTGGAAAACATACCCGAACGCTCGGGGGCTAACGTTCAACATTTTCTAACAAATAAATTGTCTTCGACAAACACATTACATACATACACTTGGGTGCTGTCCCCAGCAATTTACAGTATTCAGCTCAGCAAGCATACAATGGTCTTTTCTAAAAGCAGCAGAGGCTCCCGTGCCGCACCCAGGCGGCACCGGGGTGTCACCACCGCGCCACCACCAACCCTCCCTCCGCGCCTTTCCCCCGCCGCTGCTGCCGGGCCTCCGGGCCGTGGCGGCGGCGGCGCTCCCACGCTGCCGACACAACTGGCACCGGGGATGGCTCCCTTCCTCGACCGCGCTTGGGTGGGCGCAGGGCCCGACTGGGACGATGACCGCGTCCCGCCGGCCCCGCCGGAACGCCGGAGCTTCGGCTCCGGGACCGCATCGACGCGGGGTGGCGGATCCGGGCCCCTTGCGTCCGATCTGGGTGGGCAGGTCGATCTCGCCAACGTCGTGTCGGCGTGGATGCGCGCGGGGCGTGGCCTGGGGCGAACGGTGCTGCGCAGCGGGCGCGGTCGGACGGCTCGGGCGTGGGCCAGCGGCGCGCGCGGTGGGCTGCATCTGGTCCAAGGTGAAGACAATGGTGGATTCGGGGCTGGAGGTTTGACTCGGGCGGCGGCGGTTGAGAGGCAGGGGCGGCGGTGCAGAGCCGCCGCGACGGTGGGCTTGGTGGACGCTGAAGATGGCTCGCTGCTGGACACAATGTGGCGTGTGGTCGCTGTCTCGCCGCCGATGGTGGTCGGCTTGTTGGAAGTGGTGGTACAACGGTGTTGGTTTGCTCTGGGTGAAAACCTAGCACTGATCTCAGTCAGTGCCGGCGGTGTCGGCGTCTTTGGACGTCGTTCCCTCCTTGGAGGTGTCGTCGTGGAGCGAAAACCACCCCTTTGTCACCCCAATCCCCGAGTTTCTCCGGGTAAAAACCTTACATTGTCGTCGACAATGCGGGCGACGACGGCGTTTTTTGTCGTTTTCCTCCTGGGGGGCGTCGTCTTGGAGTCTCGGTACCCATGTCTTATGTTGCCATGCTAGCTTGTCTCATCGGCGGGTGCGTGGACGTCGAGGCGGCGGCTTCGAGAGGTTCTTGTATGTCGGGGCGGCGGCCCCGGATTGATGTGTGGTGGTGACCCAATGTGGTGGGGTTACGGCTCGACAGAGTGTGAGTGGCGGCTTCGTTCTACAAGGGTGGCGAGGTTGTCGGCTCGGTCGATGCGTCCCAGCGAGGGGCGATCTTCAGTATGTCGAGGCAGCGGCCTCGGACGTGGTGTGGCGGTCGTGGTCTGCGGGTAGTTGCTCTGGGAAGTTTGGACTGCGGGCAACTAGGTCATGCGGCATTGCAGCTCAGGTGCGAGCGGTGGCATGTCGGGGCGGCGGCCCTGGAAGGTGGTACAGGTGGATTGCGCAGGGCGTGACGGAGAGGTGGATGTCGGGGCGGCGGCTCCGAGATTTTTGCAACATCGCGGTGCTCCACCTTTGTGTCGTGTGGGCGACAAGATTGCTCACGGTGTTGGTCGTGTCGGGGCTCCTGGTGGGTTCGTCGCTTTCGTCTACGTTGGAGCGTCCCGTATCTGCTCCTCCTATAGCAGTTACGGCTTCTTCTCTCCGGCATGGGTGGATGACTGACTGGCTCGTTGCGGAGTGATGTTTCGAGCTTGGCTGTAGTTGTTCTCAAGGTTGTGCGGGTTTCGTCCCGTGGGGTTGTGTTGTTGTATGGTTTTCACCTGGTTTCTTCCGATAATAAACCGGGCAAACGGGCACCTTCTGCTTAATAAATGGGTAAGGCAAAACTTTTGTCTTCGGTTAAAAAAAAAAGCAGCGGAGAAAAGAAAGCGCCCTCTCTATTTCGATCTCTCTCTCTCTCGCCCCCTCAACCCAAACCCTAACCCTCGGATCGAATCAACCGCCGGCGGCAATGGGGCAGGGCGCATCGGGCGGCCTGGGCAAGCAGGGCGGTCTCCCCGGCGACCGAAAGCCGGGAGACGGCGCCGCCGGCGACAAGAAGGACAAGAAGTTCGAGCCCCCGCCGCACCATCGCGCGTGGGGCGCAAGCAGCGGAAGCAGAGGGGCCCCGAGGCGGCGGCGCGGCTGCCCCCTGTGGCGCCGCTCTCCAAGTGCCGCCTCCGCCTGCTCAAGCTGGACCGCGTCAAGGACTACCTTCTCATGGAGGAGGAGTACGTCGCGGGCCAGGAGCGGCTGCGCCCCAGCGAGGACAAGACGGAGGAGGACCGGTCGAAGGTCGACGACCTCCGCGGCACACCTATGAGCGTCGGCTCGCTCGAGGAGATCATCGACGAGAGCCACGCCATCGTCTCGTCGTCCGTTGGGCCTGAGTACTACGTCAGCATGCTCTCGTTCGTCGACAAGGACCAGCTGGAACCCGGATGCTCCATACTGATGCATAACAAGGTACGATTCGGTGAAATTTGCATTGATCTGGATGGATTGGAACGTAGATTAAAGGTGCCGGCAGTAGATTTGACGCGAGACCTAAGGCGAGTTCAAATTAGTAATTTGTGGTGATGCTGCTGTGAATGCATTGTTTTACATAATGTTGGAATCATTCAGTGGAAAGATCACATTTGCGAAGAGGGGCGAGTAACATGGTAGGGAGGTATAATTGATCGCGGTGGGTTGGCGAAACCTGGGGATTGAGATGAGTGCCTGTGGCACATGATTTGAATGTATAGGCTACGATTTGGTGGGGGGGGGGGGGGGGGGGGGGTATGAGTATGGTCGTTGCATGTACCTGTGACACATGATTTGAATCTGTATGGTCTTTGTTAAGGTAAAGATCTTTGTAGGTGGACATCATTTCAAGAGAACTTGAAATGAAATTCTTGTGTGTACAACACCAAGTAAACAATGATGACATCTAGGCATGAATGCCGTAATTTGTAATATGATGCTTATGAAATCCCTGCAAACTTGGTTATTTGTAATATAGAAATAATGTATTTGGTTAAATACCATCATTTTTCTATCATTCGATATGACGTGACCACTTTCAGGCCTGAACTTTATCACTACCCACTGACCGCAGTCTACATTTGACAGTTGCTAAAGACCTAAAGTATATATCTGTTCACTTGAACTCCATATCTGAAAACTATAGAGTTTGTTTGTTTTACGCCCCCAATTCACTCTACCAAAAAATATTGGTCACTCCAAATATTTTGTCCATAGATCCTTTGATGTTCCTTAAGAATTTGTTGCAAAATTTAGGCCAACCTATGGTGGAGTCCTTTGCCAAGTAATTGGCAAGCCTGACAGGGCAGCCTTGAGGGGAAACACATAAAGCTTAATTCATGTTATGATTTCTTAAGGTCAAAATTACTTTTAGATAAAATACTTTTCTTTAAGTATTTCATTTGTGGTATGCGCTTTTTCTTCAAAATCTGCATTTAAGTCTTCAGCTCTCATATTCTTTTTGTCCTTTATTGATATATGATTTCATGTATTTTCACTAAGTGTGTCTAGTTTCATTCTGAACCGGAAATTTCAATGTGCTTTGTATGTGAACATAAGAATTATAGGACTGTTTGATGAGATGATTTGAATTTTATGTATGTATTTATTGAGCTTGACCTTTTTTCAGGTTCTCTCGGTGGTTGGAATTTTGCAAGATGAAGTTGATCCTATGGTTTCTGTCATGAAAGTTGAAAAGGCACCATTGGAGTCTTATGCTGACATTGGTGGTTTAGATGCTCAAATTCAAGAGATCAAAGAAGCAGTTGAACTTCCCTTGACACATCCCGAGCTATATGAGGACATTGGAATCAGGCCTCCGAAGGGAGTCATATTGTATGGGGAACCTGGAACAGGGAAAACTCTACTTGCAAAGGTCTGTGTCTTTAAATCTCTTCCTTTTGGCTCTGAAGGCTTGAAAATCCATGTTTTGCTCCATTCAAACATCTTCACTAATAAATCAGTGAACTCCCTAGATGCTCGTTATTTCTTTTTCTTCAAGTACTGGTAGTAGGTTGTTATACATACTTCCCTAGAAAAAATATTGTTTCAAATTGTGAATGCTGCAGACAATTGCCAATTGCTCTTACTTCCTCAAGTATTGTTAGTAGGTTAATATACATCATTTCCTAGAAAAAGTGTAACATCTCATCGTTTCAAATAGTGAATGCTGCAGACTGCTGCAAATTATTCTTTCTTCTTCAAGTACTGGTAGTAACTATGCATTCCCTAGAAAACTAGTAACATTTTGTATTGTTTCAAATTGGGAATGCTGCAGGCTGTTGCCAATTCTACATCAGCAACATTCTTGCGTGTTGTTGGGAGTGAATTGATCCAAAAGTACCTTGGTGATGGCCCCAAGCTTGTAAGAGAACTATTTAGGGTGGCTGACGATCTTTCTCCTTCAATTGTCTTTATTGATGAGATTGATGCTGTTGGAACAAAGAGGTGAGAATTTACCATATACATGAAGAATTTAGGTGGAGCTTACTATGACATATGAGTTAAACCGAGTTCTGATTGCCTTTGTTATAGGTATGATGCTAATTCAGGAGGAGAGCGTGAGATTCAAAGGACCATGTTGGAGTTGTTAAATCAGCTGGATGGTTTTGATTCAAGAGGAGATGTTAAAGTTATTCTAGCAACAAACCGTATTGAGAGCCTTGACCCAGCCCTGCTTCGACCAGGCCGGATAGACAGAAAGATTGAATTTCCTTTACCAGATATTAAAACCAGGCGGCGTATCTTTATGGTACTTTTCTGTTGAACATTTTGCTAGTTATCTGATGGAAAACTGTTTTTTGTTCTTATCAAGATTTATTTTGGTACAGATTCACACAGCTAAGATGACATTGGCAGAAGATGTGAACTTAGAAGAGTTTGTGATGACCAAAGATGAGTTTTCTGGTGCTGATATCAAAGCAATCTGTACTGAAGCTGGGTTGCTTGCCTTAAGAGAGCGCAGGATGAAGGTAAGGCATCATTGCTCTGTAAATCAGATACCTTGCTCCTTTAAAAAAAAAAGGAGCAAGGTATCTGATTTACAGTAAGAGTACTAGTTAAGTCGTGATAAGATAAACTTGAATTTCAACATGGGGTGAAGTCGCGATAACAGCCCAAAGACACACTGTTGATCTTTTGTACAGGGCGGTCTTTCTATTGTCTTAAGTTGGAACTTATCTGAATCAGAGTTTTGATTCCGCTTGCTTGACATTTCCTGTTTATAGGTGACACATGCTGACTTCAAGAAGGCCAAAGAGAAGGTCATGTTCAAGAAGAAGGAAGGTGTACCGGAGGGGCTCTACATGTGAGACTGCTCACCCCCTGAGTACCAGCATTTTTAGTGCAATAGTGGAGGACTGGTGTTTGTATTCGGCTCAAAATGCCTATTCAAACCCGCTTTTTTTGTTCTGCGACCCACAATTTGAAATCACCCCCTCCGTTAACAATGTACTACTCACTGAGCTGTGACTACCTGGAATGCAGCGATAAGTCAAGGCAGTAGTAGTGGTTAAATGCTGGTCGCTCTGTTAGTTTTGATGGGAAGTTTCAGTCTACTATGGTTGGTTAAAGTGACGATTATTATGGCTTAAATGAATGGTTGATCTTTCCACAACTTAGTTTATGTCGTCAGATTGAGCAACTGAGATGAGCCTGTGCACGTAGCTTTCCACAACAGGTCCGTCTTTGAACGATGAACGGCAGTTCCTGTTATCCTGTACATGCATGCCACGAGTTCCTTCCCTCCCCAGCACAGCACGAGCATATAACCGAGAGGATGGAGTTCATGCTCTACTGCAGCGGCAAGAACAAGCCCTCTACGACGACTTGCACACCTGCTCCGGTCTGATCGTCACGTCCAGCGTGGTCAACTGGGCAGTGGGGGCAAGGCCGTCAAGCACAAGTCGTGGTTGAACTATTTGTTTTACTTGTGAATGTGAGTAAGAGAGTGGTGCAAACCGATGGTAATCGGGCGTGTCAGTATAAACCAAATGCTCACTCAGAGCAGATAACTTTTCCACGAGGATAGAGAAAACAAAACACCCCAGAATTATAATGCATGATGAATACCCATGCAATTGAATATCCTGCCCATGTGTTATATATCCAGTGGAGACACATCCTGAGAAATTTTACATATGTGATGATAAGCACATATATAACACACAAAAAGAAAGAGAAAATAGAGCATCGTACAGGCTAACTAATGATGCCACAGATAGTTTTCCTGATACAACTGCCGATTTGAAATAGTTTGTGTCCCCTTGCTGCTTTTGTAGTCACCACAGGCCCTGCAAAGTAAAAAAAAAAGCTTCTTAAACAAATATCAAGATTCTATCGAAATGGAACAAGAAGCATACATGCTATGAAATATAAAAAACACACTGCAACCTTTTCCCTTTTCGCATGTGTGTAAAAGACAGAATCCTAGATGTATATAGCCTTGCACCCGTGGGGCGTTAATACGTGCTAAAAAATAGCCAAGTTCCCAGGATAAGAGTGGAAAGATAGTAACGCTACCATGCTTTGTAACTTGTTACATAATATCTATAGCGTTTCATATTAAAGTTCTTTCAAACCTTCATTTCCATAATAAGGAAAATAGTATAACTTACACCATAAACATGGTTTGCTCCTTTGTGATACTTAAGAAAGGGTCAAACCAAGCAATTGATCATTCTTAAATCCCACCTTCTACACTGTACAGCCTATTATGCTAGTTAGCTAGAAGTATGGATATTCAAATACTGATGAACTGATAAACAAGCATTAGTTTCTCCATTAACTCAAACCATAATGCTGCCATACAGAACTACAAAAGGCAGTTCTGGACTGCAAGGGCACACGGGGACACGAATCTTACCCCACCAGTCATCTCATTAACTCGGAAATATCCATTATTTGCCTGTTTCCTTGGCATCATCTGTGTCCGAGTCACTAGCATTATACCCTAAAAGAGAAACATGTAAGGTTCAGCAAACAAAAGAAGCGCAGATAAGTCTTTTGCATGACCAAGTTGAAGAAACAGAAGGACCCTTGAAATGAAGGCAGTGATAGCTAACCTGGGCGTTTATGACTAACTTTCCAGACTGTGGATCGATATCTTGATGCTTTCTCCATCCAAATTCTAGACTATACAATGAAGATTTTCTGAGTTAAGCAATACAACAGAAATAAGAGAGTGCATGAAATATAATAGAAATAGAGAACTGAAACTTTTTTGGAATATAATCACAGAAACAGGGTAAACAGATGTATGTTCAAACTTGAGTTTACCCCAGCAACTATTTGTGGTATGGAATATAATCGTAAAGGTATTTCCATTTACTATAATATATGTCTTCTTTTGTACTTCCATAAACCTAAAATATAAATTCAAATAACTGAAGTTGGCCTATACAGAAGACCAGGAAATAGTCGCAAACAGTGTTTCTTTCAGTATCTTAACGACAACACAATTGCGCAAGCTTCATGAAAATTGATTAATATCAAGCACATCATAGCATGTAGGACGAATCTGGTACTTCCATCCTTCATGCCCTCCAATAAGGAGAAAGACCTAAGTCAATGTTCGAAAAAGAGGTCTACTCAGCCAAATACTCATAAGAGGTCCCCTCGCAGGTTACAAGGATGCAGAACCAGATACTAGCTAACCAGCTTAACAGGGTTAACCTGGTACTTTACTCAAGAAATTCATGCAATGGTCTGTTAACAAGGTGGTTACTTGGTTCGTGAGATGTGGACATGTAAATCACAGCACATTTGTACTCACTAATCAGTAGTCACTACTCAGTTTTTCCCACAGCCCACCACCAAACCAACACATGCCCTCCTCTCCTAAGCCTCACAAAAGCCAACTAGGATCATTCAAGTTACATAGCAGCTAAAGTTGCCATACAGTCCTCAAAACACCTATTGAGGGGGTTTTGTTACAGTTTTCATAACTGAGCGAGGCAAATTAAATGGTACTATTGAAGTATAGAGTGAAAGTAAAACCAGGGCAGGAGTCAAGAGGTGTAAAATTTAAATGTATCCAGATTTAATTAGAAAAATAGTTTCAAGACAATTGACTTGCTACAAGGTGTGGTGACCTAGTGAGTACTTTATAGTACTTGTTACCAAGTTTGAGAACCTTGTAAGTATCCACAGCATCATGATTGTGCTTCCAAGTCTAAGTACATCAGTGAGCAGCTGTGCAAGCTCAGTTAAACGATTTCTTCATTGATAAGCATTGTAACGGCAGTCCAGTAAGAAAGCAAACAAGCTCATGACCCACAAAATCTTATCTTCAGCTACTTGTTCCCTCTCCCTTTTCCCACTCCAAAAGGTTGTGAAAATATTTGAAAAAAATCATGAAAAATTACAGTCCTAGAACATGTAAACAAAGCTATATTAATTTGTTCTCGTTTGTGTGGTTGTAGGTAAGCAACAAAAATTTGAAGTGCTCATGTTAGATTTAGCACAGGAAAAGCAGCGGCACATCCAATCCTAGATTTCTAGCCAGAAATCTAAACACAGTGATGCATCAGGAATCATGAACTGTAAAGGTCAAATAATCCAGAACCAATCCCGTTGTAAAGATAGCTCCTTTTAACTCCAGATTCTATAAAATTCGGGACCGAAAGCTATGGAAGGGCTCACCTTGTGCTCGTTCTTGTTGACGCCGTAGCCGCTGCGGTACATCTGGCCGACGAGCACCTGCATGGCGGCGTCGCCGGCGCGCGCCTCCTTGAGCGCGTCCTGGAACCACCGCCTCGTGCAGTCCAGCACCATCTCGGAGAGCGGCACCCGGTCGTCCTCCTGCATCCCGCACGCCGCCGCCACATCCCGCACCTCGGCGCGGCCAGAGCTGGCCCCGGCGCCGGCGTTCCTGGGAGTATCCATCGGGACGGTGGGCGGCCTAGATGGCTTTCCGGCGGCGGGGACGGAGCCGAAACGGGCGTAGGGGCGGAGAGCGGCGGCTAGGGCGGCGGCCGGGAGGCGCTTTCCCATGCAATGGTGGGGTTTCAGGGGAGGGGGGAGGGACCGGAAGCGGAGGTTGAAAGTCAAGCGAGGGGTTTTGTGCAAAGAGAGGTCTCCTCCGATTTGCTAGAGGCCTAGAGGTGGAAAGGTTGGTGGCGCCAGGGAAAAAGTATAGACGGGCTTTTTCTAGTAGTAGTACTCGATTTTTTTTTAAGATAATTTTCTGGTACTCGAGATTTAGAATAGGACGCATAATTGTATATGAACACGGAAAACCGCCCCGTACGTTCACGCATTGTACAAAAATAAACACGGGTGTTTCTCATTTAGTGTGAAATATTTTTTAGTAGGAGGCAATACGCCGGGTCAATCTTTCGGAGGTGCTTGTAGGTAGTGGTGTATATTTATATGGTGAGTATATGCATGTGTATGTAAGCGTCCACGTTTGTACTGTGTTTCGCGAAAAAAAAAGAACATATCGTTCGCTACGCTCTAGGTATAGACCACACTAAGATCCCATTCTCCCCATTCTAAAAAATGTAGTCAATTGAAAAAGACTCGTTTTCATGATAAATACATGGCATAAAGTCGATAAAAAAATTATATAAAATTTCACTAAATTGTAGGTGTTTCTGTTGCCGAGTTCATATTCCTAACAAACTCTAGAATGAGTTCATGTGGACTTAACTTGGATGCCTTCACATGTATGACAGTCTAGAAGAGTGTGGCGACTCTAGACTATCGCAAAATCAAAACCGCTTCATCATTTAGCCCCCTATGTGGGTCCCATGTGCTACAAAAATTCTCTTACCCACCAACTGCTACTCCTCCAACTAATGGAGAGATTTCAAATTATTATGCCGATTTTTTAATCAACTAAACGCTGGATCTTGCACTGGACTTGAGTCGAAAAATCTTTTTCTTAGCTCCACCCTCTCCACCGTCTAGGCATATGTCTAAGGGCCGAAAAGTTTTCATAACCATCACTATTTTCATACGCTGCACATGCTCTAATCCTCAACAATTTTCCAAATTAATAACAACACGGTTTCAATAGAAATCCATAAAGGAACTTATTTTATCCCACTATTATTTCTCATAAATAATGATTTTGGTGAACATCCTTAAAAAGTGAGAAAATGACACAAAACTACCACATTTGAGGCTGAGTTCAAGGATAACTACCACATTTGAGTTTTTTGACACATAAATACCACTTTTGGGGTCATACTGTGACGCTGAGCATGATTTTTCTGTTTAAGCATTTTTGACACGATTTCTGACCGCTCGGCCCCAGCCGTCAGGTCTACGTGGCAAAGAAAAGCAGGTCAACACTGGTCGTAGGGCCCACCTTCTTTCCTCTCTTCTTCTCTCTTCCTCTCTTCTTTCCTGGAACGGCACCAAACACGCAACGCACACCCGACCTGACCATGCTCGCTCCTCCTCCCCCGAGCTCGCCCCAAGCTCCGGCCGCCGCCGCCACCTCGTCGCGCTGGCCGCCGCCGCTCGTCGCCGGCCGGAGCGCCGCCTCTCCCCGCACCAGCGCGCCCCTGGCTTCAGCACCGGCGCCCGCGCTGCTCTCCTCTCGTCCCTTGCTCCTCTTTCCCGCCGGCCTCCGTCTCCAACTCCGCCTCCGGCGCCCCGTCCTCCTCTCCTTCCGCCGGCGTCGGCCCTGTGCTCCTTCCTCCTCCCTGCTCCCGGCCATCCGAGCCCTTCATCTGGCCGTCGGCCCGTGGCATCCCGTCGCCGCTCTGGCCACCTCCTCGCTCCGGCTCGCCGCCAGCCACGCCCAGGGCCCTCCCCAGCTCCTTCCCCAGCAACCAGGCGGCCGGGCGGCCGGGCCGGCCTAATCGAGCACGGCGCCGCTGCTCGTCCCGCCGCACGCACGGCTGTGCCGCAGCCGACGGCGTCCTCAACCGTGACGCGCGCACGCACGCCCAGCCGTGGCGAGCCGGAGTCCGTCGGCGGGTGTCGTGGGCTGGCTGATCCGCGAGCTCCAGGGGCGGGACGGCGGCAATGGTCCGCGAGCTCCAGGGGCGCGACGGCGAGCCAAGCGCGAGCCGAGCTCCAGGGCCGTCGCGGCAGTGCTCGGCTTCTGCCTATGCTGCGTCAAGGAGGCGCGCCGGCCGGCCGCCGCCTTCACCTACCTCGTCGCCATGCCGTCGTCTCACGGTCCTCGACCTCGCCGCCGCCGTGTTTGTCCGCGATGTCGCACTCACGGCTGCCCGGCGCGACGCCTCTTGCGACGCGTGCTGCGCGTTCCTCCTTCTGCTCGTCCTCACCAAGGCGTTCGTCGACGCTACCTCGTCGGCGCACAGGTACAGCAAGCTTGAGCCAGACGCGGCAGTCCGCGTGGGCAGCGAGGAGGTCGAGCGCCGCTGTTTGTAGAGGCGCATGCGGAGCATGCGTGCGTGCGGGCTGCTCTGCTAGCTAGCTCGTGTCCGTGCGTGCTGGGCTGCTGCTTGCACGCTCACGGCGCTCCGGCCATCCGCGAGACCATATCGCGGACGCGGCCTAGGCACTGTCTCCGGCGGGCTCCAGCTAGGCGCGGGCACGGGCGACCTCCGGCCAGGCGCGAGCGCGGCCGACCTCTGCGAGCGTCACCATGGCGCGGGCTAGTTCAAGACATGGCGCGGGCGGCGGTGGTGCTAGCAACGTGTTCTACGTAATGCTCATGTGAGAGATATTATTCTCCCGCTTGTTGACCTTGCATCAGACAGTGTTGACCTGCTATTTTTATTTTTATTTTTGCCACGTCGGCCCTGACATCGGGCCCCACCTGTCAGAAAAAATGGTTAGAACGTTAACAGGCAAAAATCAGTGCTCAGTGTCACAGTATGACCCCAAAAGTGGTATTTATGTGTCAAAAAACTCAAATGTGGTAGTTATCCTTGAACTCAGCCTCAAATGTGGTAGTTTTGTGTCATTTTCTCTTAAAAAGTTCATACTTTCATTCACCATTACAAACTAGCAGTTGTAAGTAGCTCATCCTCCTCTTCTAAAGACCGGAAACTCCCCACACTTTTACGCACCCAACATTTGACATCTTGTAGCAAGGGATATGGAATGTTCGCTAGAAAAAATAGTGAAACCTCGAATAGTTGCATGCATTTTTTCAACAGAAAATGCGACAATTACTTATTGTAAATCTAGTATAAACACACATGTAAACTTAGAAGGTAGGGTGTGTGTGCGTATGTTCATATGGATGAGTGTACGTGCGTGTATGTGAACGTCTGAATTTATACTGTGCTTTAAAAAAAAATTGTCAGCACAGCCAGCAAGCACAAATAGAGTGATGTTTTTCCTAGACTCTTATAGAAAATATGCTTGTCGGGGACTCTTTGGTAGAGCGATACCGGAGGAAACCACAAATAAACCACAAAACCCGGAATTTGATTTTGGTGCCAAATAAACCACAAAATAAATGATGCTGTCTAAGGAAGACCGTGAATGTACATTGTTGTTTCAGCCAATAGCTCGATCAACCGCACAGCCGGATTATCCGGGGTTGAAGTCCAGATCATCCATGCAGTCGGATGATCCAGGGTAAATCCGGACTAATGGTCATAGGCACCCTAGAGATGTGCCCATGCCCGTCTCAAGATTTTACCCTCAGCATCAGAAGCCGGTTCAGCCAGTGTCCGGATTATCCGGGTTCTAGCCGGATTATCCGGGATATCAAAATAGCAAACATGGGAGTGATCTCTCTACTCATGGAAAGGTTTGGGGTGCATTTAGTGAATATGTGTACACGATTGATTCCACTCAAACCATTCTGATGTGGACCCCCTCTTGATAATGGTTTTCCTACGACTCAAGAAACTGAAAATCGTCAGGGCACCATTTTTTTTTCTTTTCACTTTGAGGGCCTCGAACCATCTTGTGTTATCTTCGAAAACGTGCCTATATTGGTCAAGCGCATGGTTATTTCACCCTTAAATGAGGGAAATTCTCTATCACCCTTAAGATAGTAGGTGTACGCGTAGGGGAAGTAATCTTTGATCCATGGGCCCACCATCCATGGTGACTAGGAAAGGGTGTGGTGCCACAATGGACTAGCCTTGACTCTTGACTTTGTCAACTTGCCACTTGGTTGCCACACAGGATTTGGTAGGACCCCGGTAGATTATTAATTCACACAACAATACGAATACAAGTGAGCCGTAATCTCACGAACTTTTCCTATGCAAAATGGCCTCTCCATTCTTGTCACACCGTGTGACTCACACGACAATTTTCCTATACAATTCAATCAGCCATATAGGTTTCAAGTTCTTACGATATTGCAAATTGTTTTCTTACAAAACGTGACTATGCAGAACGAGTTTATATATACACTCAGGTAACAATAACCACAGCAGTCCTATGACTATGAGGCCTACACAGGCCTTCAGGATGAGCATCAAAAGATAGCGATTTATAAACATGTGATGTGCCCCTAAAATGCCAAAACCGTAGAAGCATACACTATCTGCAACGTTGCTTCTCCTATGAACCTGCTGAAAAACTTGGATGCCACAGATCAGCTGTCTTGCCATGATGTTCTCGAGGAAAGAAAGGAAATACAATCTGTCTTTGACTATTCCATCATTTTCTCCATGCAAGAACATGACCCCAAGACCTGGATCCGCGCATAACTTGTGAAACATCAAGCGTCCCCAAGTTGCTCTGAGGGCTATTCGCTCCAGCTATCCTCGTCATCGTCATCAGCAACAGCCTATTTTTTACAACAAAGAACATATCAACATCATATGATAAAGCTATGATCAGCTGAAGTTTGTGGCAAGATGTACAGAGGATGAATTTGAGATGATCAACCTGGCGAATCGCGTTGGCCCTCTCTAGAATGGCAGCCACTTGTAAGTTTGTTCTCGGACCGCCCATCACATTTGGTCTCTTTGCAACAACCGGCTTCAAGTTGATGGACTGTAACCAAAGCATGACTGTATTTATGATAACGTCTAGCTGAATGACGATAATGTTTAAGTGCAGCTGTGAAGGCTGCTTACCTTGTTCTTTATCTGCTCCAGCATCGTGTTCTTCTCATCTGAAAGCTTTCTTGAAGGCTGGACCAAAGTTGGAGCTTTCCTTAGCTAAAATCATGAAAAGCAAAAAAGATGTTAATGTTGTTGTCAGGTGAAGACACATTAAAGTGGTTTATAAGAATTAAACATGAAAGTGGTTATACCATGCTTCTATCATGAGAAGTAACTTGAAGGAGAGGATATCTAGGTGGTTCTGGTACTGTATCAGAAGGTAACTTTGCTAGTTCTTCTTCTATTGCAGAAGAGAACTCCTTGGCCTTATAATCAGAACTACCATGTTCTCCAACTTCCTGTTGTGCCGACAAGTCAGGAGTCTGCATATCCTTTTTACAAGGAAGCCCATTTGGTTTGTTTTCTTCTGCATCAGCGATTGTATTGCTATGTGCAGCTGGTAATTCCTTCTCCCTTTGATCAGATATATCATGCTCCACATCCGTCTTTCCGACCGACAAACCAGTAGTATGCATGCCATCGCAATCAGAAACTCCACCTCTAAGCTCTTGGGTTCGCGCTTTCTCCTGTTGCAGTATTGGTTCTATATCTACAGAAAGTTCAGACCAAGCCTCCTCTGGAATTACAATAAGCTCAGGTAGCTGTAAAGTCTGCAGACTGTCTTTGCCTTCTACGGAAGCAACGTTTGTCACACTCTTGACTTCTGATGCAGAGAATAGACTAGGAGACTGCACATCATACTCTTGGCATCCTTCATGGATACGATTCTCTTGTGAATCCTTGTCAAGTAACGGGTTTGTCATGATCTCATCAGAAACTGCTGCCTGTGTCATTTCCTTCTGCGACGTAAAGCTGTCATGCAGGCTTTTTTCCTCGAGCTTTTCAGGCTCTTGGTATGTTTCAACAAGAGCTGAGGTACTCTCATTTTCCTTGTGTTTCACCGGAGGCCTCGGCGGTTTCCCAATTTTTGCAAATAAAGATGTGGATCCTGTCTGAAGCTCAGGTAGCTGCAAAGTGTGTAGATTGTCGCCTTCAACTGAAGCAACGTCCGTCACGCTCTTGACTTCTGATGCAGAAAATATATTAGAAGAGTCCACATCATACTCCTGGCATCCTTCTTGGAGATGATTTTCTTGAGAATCCCTGTCAAGTAAGGGGTTTGTCAGGATCTCAACAGAAACTGCTGTATGCAGGTTTTTTCCTTGAGCTTTTCGGGCTCCTGATCTGTTTCAACAAGAGCAGAGTTACTCTCATTTTCCTTGAGTTTCACCGGAGGCCTCGGCGGTTTCCCAAGTTTTGCAAATAAAGATGTGGATCCTGTCTGAAGCTTGGTCCCTCGCCACTGCATTGGCGGAAGAGGTGGAAGCGGTGGTGCATGTTCAGTATCTTCAGAAGAACAGTTTTCTTGTAGAACTCCATGAGATGTTTGAGGAGGAAACACATTCAATGACTGGCGCATTGCACCATTAAGCATCCAATCGAAACTTGAAATGTTCGGGAGCGGCACATGTCTTGAGTCGGGAGACATGTATTCAGTGTTGCTGCTGTTGCATACATTAGGTGGCTCCTGATGCAATCCATGTATTTCATCTTTGTTTGTAGTCAGATCTGGAGCAGCAGGCATCGCCGATGAGCTGCATAGCTGCAGTAGCTCATTTTGGCCTACAACTTCACCGCTGAGAACAGTGTCTGGTGCAAAACTAGTTTCTGGATGCAGATAGCACAGTTCATCATCTGGCACGGCAACCTCACTGCTGATTACTGACTCGGGTACAGCTTCAGGTTGTTCAGTTTCCACCAATAAGATATGCTCCATTTCAGGGACGTAGTTGTCCGCGCCTTCCCTTGCTGTCGCATCATCTGCATCTGTGAGAGTAAATGGAGTTACCTGGCAAGGATCATCTGATTGCTTGGATGAAGCCGGCGAGGAGATCATACCATACGCAACCACATCCTCTCCTACATACTCTGTGATTTCATCATCCGATGCATATTCATTGGATTCACTCCATTCCTCGGGATCTTCCTCATTCACATGCTCTTCAGAAATGCAGACCTCTTCCGACTCTTCGTCCATACTAGACTCGTTTTCAGATAAAACTTCGGCATGTATATCCTCAGCCTGTTCTTGAATAAGCTCCGGTCCATGACCGAGCATGCCAGCGGATGAATGCTCGTCAGGAGCAGCACATGCACATCCTTCTTTTTCCTGGGCACTCGGTGATGTGATGACTGTCAAGTAGACATCGGCATGATGGAACCCATTTTCATCAGGTACTGAATCTTGGGTACTCTCAGTAGGTGGATCATCAAGGTCAGACTCCTGGTTCACTTCTTCTGGCTGGAATTGCCTTGAACCAACATCATCTTGAGGTGAATCAGAAGAAATACTTTGCCTGAAACTCCCGTCCTTAATTTCAACAGGAGAGTGAGGCATTTCTCGACACCTAATGTCGAACACCTCACCATTTGCTTCATAGCCATACAAGTCGGTATCTTGAGTGCCATCACACTTGAGATCAAGCAGCTCCTTAGCCATGTTCCGGAGGGAATCAGAGAACGGATCATGCCTCTTGGAGACTTTCCTGGGCAAAATGCCAACTTTTGAAGCAAACAGCTCCATGCCTTCGACACACCTCTTGCTCGCCATTTTCTTGAAGGTAATAGCTGAAATGTTGTTCCCCTTGGCCTTTTTAGTAGTGTCAACCGTACCATCGTATGTAGCATCACTGACAATACAATTAGTATTGAACTCGGTAGCTAATTCCCTTATGTCAGGCTCCGAAACAAGGGCATCCACGGTGAGCAATTCCTCCAGGGAACGAGTCCTCGCGTGCTCGCAAGCTACCGGCTTTTCTTGCTCAAACAGTCCTCCAACGAGCTAGTCCTCTCATGTTCACCAGCAACGGGTTTGTCGTGCGGTATGGAGGCAGCGACTGCTTCTTCAACGTGATCCGCAACATTTCCGTTTTCTGAGCCAACATCTGAAGAGAAAGACATCGGCGAGTCCTCCTCCTTACAGAAGGTACTACACCTGGAGACTGCGGCATTGTGGGCATCAGAGCACACCTTGCCTGACGGCGCCGATGCAAAGGCAAGTTGTCCATGGTCCCTCCGCTCTGAGTCTGTCTCCACTTCAGACCCCATTGTGGTGAGTGCATCCACGTAGATGTCAGTTTCAGAGTTGTACCCCTTGCTGCTTCCTGCTGACCGGTCATCTGAACAGCTTGACGGTGTTTCTTCAGAAGTTGACCTGATCTTGTGAAGTGTAGTGAAGTTGCTATCCTTGCCTTCTCCAATGCTGCTAGAAGTGTCCACCATGATGTCTCTCTCTTCAGCATTTGTATCAGGTGAGTCGCTGAAAGATACCTGCACCTCTGATTGATCCATGGAGAAGGTTTTCTCCTCTGGTGAAGCCTTTTCATAAAGATCCTGCATCTGCGGTCTGAAGCTTCGAAACAAGGATCCGTTAAGTTGTCGGTACTTCAGTCGTTGCCGCCTTGTTGGAGTTTCATCCAAAACTTCACTGGATAAATCAGTCTTGAATCTACACAGAGAAATTACAAGTCGTTTAGAGAAGAGATTAAAAGAGAACAATAAACTAACACTTAACAGAAGATTTTAGGGCATGAAGGTCCATACTTGGGGTCATCATTGGCTCCATCGGGAGGTCTGAAAATCTCAGCATTCTGCAGGTTCGGCCTGATCTCCTGCAAAAGGAACAAAATATCGAAGATATAAATAAATGTATACGATTAGCACAAGAAACTTTCAGTCCAGAATGGTATCTAATTTACACTAACATCCTTCAGAATTCCTAAATAGGACACATATCTACAACTGAAAGAACTAAATATGAGCTTTGTGCAATAACGGCATTAGAGTTGAACAGTTGATGTACCATGGTTCTAATTGGCCTTCTTTCTGTTCTAATTCCTTCCTGCAGCGTCCTAGAACATGCGGAATCCGTTTTGAAGAAGGCCGGGTCTGAGTACCTCTTCAAGCACGTTCCCTCGCCACCAATATCATACCTGAAAATCAACAAAATCACATGATCACCATCTCATACACACCTACACTGCTTCACTATCTCCAACTCACAAAAAGAAAAGAAGCATAAATGGCAGGGTAACTCATCATACTTGTCAAGCATGAACAATCTCGGAGGCCCATGGCATCGCTTCATGGAATCCATGATGAAGCGAGGCGTGTCGCCTGTCGTCACAACCCCATGATCCACCCTCGGATTCGCATGCCAATCAACTCCTGCAGAGAAACGTCTTTTGTTTCAGTGCAAAAAAAGAAAATACAAGTGGTAGAAAGATACAGGTGTACAGAGGAGAAGTTTGTGCTCTGGGATTAACCTACCCTTGTTAGAAGCAACGTAGAGGTAATCTCTCTGACATATGTCTTTCTCCAGGAGTGGCAATTCTGCCTCCAGCTGCTGCACCCGGAGCACGAGCCCGTGCCCCCGCGCCGACGCGGTCATCACCTCGTCATACAGCCCGTGGAAGACCTCTGCAGCAAATCTGCACACAGACAATGATTAGATGGCATCATGGTCAAGACATTGAGTTCTGAATTTTGATGCATCTATCTACAGTTTCTACTTTTTTCTCACAATTTTTCGTTGATTTAATGTGCTACAAAATTCAACTACTACATTGACAGAATCTTGTGCCGTGAAAATTGGATGTTCTTACAGAATTTCGTCTCAGAAAGAAAATATTAATTAAATGCCACCAGAAGGAGACTAAGACTAAGCACATTGAAGATTGAACTAGTATGTCCTAACATGTGGTTTAAGTGCAATTGAAGACCCTCTAAAACATTGAAGCAAAAACAAGGTTATTCTAGCTGTGAGTTGTACAGTTGTATTCGACCCCTCGCACACAAAAAAAACATTAAATACAAAAAAAAATCTGAAGCTGGTGAAGAACAGAAATGCCAATAATCATGCTCATCAATCTCAAGGAAGTTCTAAATGGGGGAATTAATTTTACAAACTCGACTCAAATGCAGCATGGTGTAATTCCTTTCCTAGTGGTCAAACTTTGGTTACTTGTAGAACAGCATCCAAAGATTTTTTTTCCCATCATATGAATGCCACAGAAGATTAAAAATGATAAACTATAGTTCAATGACAACATAGTGCTTGATCACAACCAGGAAAAAAGAAGAGAAACTGGTCTTTCGCTGAGCTAATGACAAGACCATCAACAACACTAAACCACCCGGAAGTCAAAGGCGCTAAATTCTAATGCATCGATCAATCACCTAAAACAAGAGTCTGAAAACCTCGCAATTTGTTCGTGACAAGAGCATTAGGTAATCTATCTAACTGACATCGACAGCCAAGCACCGCTGACCCAACAATATGACGAAATGGTTCAAGAAAAGAAAACTGGAAATCCGAGGGAACAGGCCGGGGAGCAAGAAGCATGGAGGAGGACATACTCTGCGAGGTCGCCGAGCTGGCGGAGGACGCCGACGAGTCCGGCCATGGCGACGCCATCGAGGACGGCCTCGGGGTCGCGCTGGTCGGCGCGCGTGTAGAGCTCGTGGCCGCCGAGGGAGTACTCGTTGGCCACCGTGTGCCTTGACAGGGGCATTGCCCCTTAATTAGTTGCTCCGCGAGGAGCTCCCCTCCCGCCCTCCGTCCTCCTGCTCCTGCAGCTGCAGCAATGGCAGCAGCTTTTTGTCTCTGGTCTGGCGGTGCATGCACCTTCCGACTCCGGTGGCTCAGGCCTGGCCTTTGTCGAGGAGACCTTTTGGATTGGTGCCGCTGTCGCAAAGGCTTCGCGGGGGTGGCCTGGCCTTTGTTCTTCTTGCCTCGGTCTCTTTCTCGTACGACTACTTCCAAGGGTGCCACACATAAGCAGAGAGAGAGAGAAAAGAGGAAGGGACTCGAGGGAGAGCGATTAAAGGAGCTGGTAATTATATTCTCTCTCCTCAACGAGGAAGAGGGGGGCCCGCCCATACTCCAGCGTAGTGCGTGTGAGCTTGTTAATGAACAGCGAGTCAATGTTACTATACTCCCATGGCGGAACCTGTGAACTGTGACCCTGCCCCTTTACTGCCGTGCGTGACTAATGTCGAAAGCTAGTTTTCCGAATGACTATGCCGCAGCATTTTTAACCGCCATTGCCAAGCTTCCCAAGAACAACAGCTCCCGATACTTGCACATCCTGTAGGAATCAACCGAGACATCCACATCCAAAACATCCAGGCCGGTCAACAACCGGGCAGGCACGCAAGGCAAAAACCAGCTACCACATGTCACATGATCCCTCCCGCCCCTAGTTACACGACGAAAAACACTGCTCACAAGGTGGCAGTAGGATACAAGATTTCGGTGCGATTTTGACAGCACAAAACGGTGCCCAGCAACACCGTCCTACGTACAAATTCCCCAACCCTACAGCCTATCTGTAGCCACCGGCAACAAACAGATAGGGGTAGGACCAGCATAGGTCGCACAAGCAAACAGGAGAGTAATTCATTTGTTTAGCATGCCCTTTCTTCCCTAGCCGACCGCCTCCACAACATATACGTGCTTCGACTTCAAAGCTACGAATGGGAAGATACGCACCTAATTTGAGGGCCACGAATGCAACAACAATCCCATAATTGCCAAATAGTAGTGCTCGGGGACAAGCAGCCTGCACGCCTTCCATTAAACAAAAAACAGACCACCAAACCTACCTTCCCACCACAATACTCCGTCAACAGTATGGCATCATGCCAGCAACTACTTGAGGTGACACGCATTTCTGGAGATAACATATTGTGGAATATACACCTCATTCATTCATCTCTGACCAGAATATCTAGGGAGGCTCTGATGATTTTCTCTTTGCTTTTAAGCGAGCACGCCCATGTCACCCTCTAACTTCTCATACCAGTGTAGATAGATAACAGATCATGACCGCCTACATAGGCCACGATACCAGACTTGACAACAACAATAACAGGAACAGACGTAGAGCCAGGCCTGATTTAAGGTAGCAAACACTTCAACTTCTTTAACAAGGATACATGGTTAGAAAGCCAATACAGCAGCTTCAAAGCTTTGGGTGGGAAAAATCTTACGGCTACAGGTTTTTTCGGACGGTTTGGGGATCCGAATGATCATCACTTTTTGGCGTATGATATAGCAATTGGGTTCTCTGGGCTCATCCTGAAACCCTGGAGGGCTTGCATTGCAACCATGGACTGGTTCTCGTCCTCAAACTCCACAAATGCAATGCCTGGCTTGGCCGCGATCATCCGAACCTCCCGGAAACCAGGGTACTGCTGGAACAGGACCTCAAGCATCATGCTCGAGGTCTGGTCCGGACAGTTCTGGATGAAGAGGATATTGTTTGGTGGCTCTTGTGGAGCCTTGGCAGAACGAGAAGGTTGATCACCCTGCACACAAGTAGACAAAAGGAACTATAAGTGACTTGTTCAAAGTTGAATGGTGGTTCAACATATAAAATTTCAGGCAGTCTAAATGATAATACGGAAATAGTGAGCACACTAACTAGTACTTGATTTTATTTACATATATCATATGTGAAGGTGATGCTGCATCCAGGGCAGATCACTGAGGGTAATAGAAAGATATGATATCTTACTAACTACTCCACAGTTTAACCCACGTCATGGAAGGACAATATGAGCTTGTCAAGACTAGGAACAGTTAAGACTTAAATATCTTTTGGGTTAGGTAAGGGAGATCAGTAAAGGCAGAGTTCCAAGGACATTGGCGAGCTAATATACACAATAATAAAACTCGCAGACACTTGGAAAATATTCCAGATTAATGGAGCAGACAACAATAGTTTCTCCACCATCCATGGCTAAGTAGACCAACCAGCTTGATTAAGAGTAATTGTTGGTATAACGTTTAGGTATGTAAGAATATAATTCATAAATCTCCAAACATGTTTAAAATCATTAAATGGGTCTTTTTTACGGTGCTGCACAGAACTGAACAACCTGCAAATGTGTTGGATCATACTAGGAACCTCCAGATGAGGAACCAAGCCCAGATGTTAAGACCATAAAAAATAATCACCAAAGAAAGCTGTCATGTTCAATGGAAGTATATACGGAGTACTAGTGTATTTTATGAGTATCGTTACACTTTGAAAAAGAAAGAAAGTGGAGAAGGCCAAAATAGCTGCATGTGAAAATTGACACTTAGAAATAAGCAAAGTGCAGTATTCAAGAAAATTCTATACTGAAGAACAGTGAACAGCTGCTTTCAAGCAGGGCCTAGTCAAACAGAGCAGAATAAAATAGCAGCACCAACATAGCAACTTGGCGGTCACAAGGTTTTCGAGTCGACAAGTCGTTCAGGGGTAGCGACTCTTGACTAGTCGTGACTAGTCGAGACTCATGGTCGACTAGTCGACATGAGTAGGTACTATAAAATTACCATATTATATGTATAATTGTATATAACTATCGTTGGAGCAGCAGCCGTGAAGGGACCTGGGAGCAGCGGTCACCGTTGTAGGAGCAGATCAGCAGCAGCAGTAGCCGGGCGGAGGGAGAAGCAGACCAGGGAGGAGCCAGGAGCAATGGCCTTGCGGCGGCGCCGGCCGGCTGGATCTTGGGGCGGCGGCAGCCAAGGGAGAGAGTCGTGAGCACCAAAGCAATTTTGGCTCGGGGGGAAACTGGTGCGATCTAGGTTTCACGGGGGGAACTAGGAAAGCATATTGGAAAAAATATGACGGGCGGGGCCAACTTCAAGTCGTTCGACTCAAAAAGCTGGACTAGTCGAGACTAGTCGAGACTAGTCGATTGAGTCATTCGACTCAACCAATGAGTCGAGTCGAGATGCCGAGTCGACATTTTCTAGCGACTCATCGACTAGTCGTCGACTAGTCTCGACTAGTCACTCGACTCGAAAACCATGGGCGGTCAACAACTACGAACTATTAGGGCTTCATATTTTTCAAAGAAACATTTAGGCGAGGCTAGAACTTTAAGTTAGCAATAATAACATTGAAGTCTGCAGAGCTAGAATTGATCTAATTGGAAATGTTTTGGGTGTATTTGAACTTTGCTTACATGTAAATTTTAGAATACACTATCAGCATAATGGTAGTTCAAGTGACTAGGTCATTCAGCTCTAAGTGAAAATTTAACTGAAAATGGGACAAGAGTGCGATAACAGAAACATATTTTCCACATAACATAAAAGGTTGGCGTGAATACACGTCTTATAGAGGGCAAGTAACAAATGCGTCACTACAATTCACACTAAGGCACAACATGTAAAATTTTGTCATGCAATGCCGATTGTTGCACAAACAAGACAACACACAACATGATTAAATAACAAGAAAAAAGTGTGGTTTTTGAACCGAGAACTTACAGTTCCATTGCTTGGGGCAACAGGAGCATTAGGACCAGGTTGTTGTGCATCTTCCGTTCGTCGTTTTTTCTCTGCAGCTAAAGGGGGAATAAAAGGTAAATGGGAAATATATAAATGCACAATTTCAACCAGTCAAGCAGTAACTTAAAAGGTGCATATTGCGGCCATTGAACTACTCAAGTATTAATCTCATTTAAGTTTTACATCGGTGCTTTTGATTAAGGTGGCATTGTATGCTTACAGAGCATGCATGTCAGTAGCACGTCTTAAATCAGACATTGATAATTTAATATAAAAGAATGATTCGGTGCGGTTGCTGAAGTTGGATTCTAGTAGGATGTCTTGCAGCAAAAGCAACCTAGGATAAGGGTGCAAGGGGTTATTTGCACAAATTTTAGTAACTCGTAGTTCTAAGGACTGTTTCAAACTTCATAGCTGAATTCATACTTTGATAATTCAGCAATTATAGTTTTGTTAATGATCTAGGGTTAAATAAAATTCAGTCTAACTTCTGTAGCACCTATTTATTAGTAGTCGAATATTCAATCAGCGCAGGCTCTGATTGCAGAAAGCAAAAATGTGTGCTAGTATGCACGCTGGTGCAGAACATATTATCATTTTTGCTCCACTTCTTGTACTAACCAAACATATCCCCTAGGACTGTAAAGATTTAATCTCCCCGAGCAATTGTAGTATAGACCCAAATATAAGATCTTTAACTGTAATTACCTTTCTCCTCTTGCTTCTTCCTTTTCTCTTTAGGAGCGTAAGAACCATCGGCTTTTGCAAAAACATCAGACTTTGTTTTTGCAAATTGTACTATCTGCAAAAGGGGAGGGAAAGAAGTAAGTTGTACTCAACCTCAGTATGTGACATGGCAGCACTTTTAAGAATTAAGACAGAATTTTTTTTCTTTGAAGCGATAACTAGCTAAGACAAAAGGCTCATTTTTAATTAGACAGTTAACTAACAAACAATAGATTCAAAAAGGAGTAACAGACTAGAGATCATGTGTTTCAGCATCTAGACAGAGATCATCTGGACATATGATTTTCAAAGAGTATATGTTCACAGTATACGTAAGCAAAAGGTGTGTGTTAGCACAAAAACACAAAGAACATCTGTCTATTCTATATCCACATTATTCAACCATACTAAACATTTTACTCAAAACACTGTAAAGACGAAGGCTGAAAGGCTGTCTCTTTAAGGAGCATGATTGGTTCATTAATCACGTCTAATTCTGCCATATCTAACCTTAGGCAAGTGACATAGTTCTTGTGACAACCTAAATGCCCGCCCTAAGTGTGCCAGTTAGGAAAGAAGAGTGTAGGACACATGGGCAAGCCTCTGCAGTTTGCAAGCAGAACACAAGATCTTAAGCTCACAGTGCATAGCTTTCTTGTACAAGATTTACAGGCGAACACTTTGAAGAGGAGCATCGTTATGCTAATGCAAATCTAAGCACTAGAGGAACACTTAATTGTCCCCTTATGAATCCGAAATACATTTCTAATCTCAGACAGAACATACGCACCATGCCTCTTATGCACGGAAGAAACTATGGACAATAAAAGCTGAAACAAGACAGTTGGAAACTATCAGCTAAAGTGAAGTTGACTCACCATGCTTTTGCCGTAGAAATCAAAATCCCGCAGGCCCCGGCAAGCATTGGTAGCAGCTGTGATTTCACTGAATGCCACCCACGCTTGCCCCCTCAGTTTAGGAGTTTTTAAGGCCACGACATCCAGTATCTTTCCATACTGAGAGCACAAGGCATAGAGTGACCTCTTCAACTCTGCAAGAAATATCAACACAGGTTACAGCAGGAAACTACCAAAACAGTACACTGGTATACTACAACCTAGCGCCATAGAATCATGGTTTGCGCATTAGATTTGGACAACTATGGCTGTGCTCGCTTGGAGATGACAAGCGTGTTCTGTAAACTGCTATTCTTTCGTGTCTCCCTTCACAGGTCTCACAAACAGCTTGCAGATTTTCCTGAGAACCGAGACGCATTGAACCTAACACGACTGAAGAATGAAATAAAACAAAAATCTGGCAGTTCAGGCGACTCCTGCGGACAAAATTTGCAATACTACTCTCGAGAGGGTGCAAACCATGGAGAGTCGCCGAACCCAGCAGCGAGGCGGAAACGAGCAACAGACCGGATCGGGAGGCTAGGGTTCTAGGAGGGATTTAACCAGCGGCTGCGGCGGGCGCGCTAAGCAGACGGGTCAAGGGTCGTACCTTCTTTCTTGATCTTCTCGTTGAGGTTCCGGAGGTATAGGGTCTGGTTCGGGGGAACGTCGCCGGACAGCATCGCCGCCGCCGTCGCCGAAGACGAGGGGGAGAGAGAGAGGCGAGCGCGAGACCTTGCTGGTTCGGGCCGGGAAACTGGCGATACTTGGGTTTCCAATTTCTCGCCTCCCTCTTCCGCTTATCGCATCCGGCCTCGAGGTCGGTATAGGGGAGTAGATGGGCTGTATGGAAAATGTGGGCTAAGCCCGTTGAGGCGATGGCTAATCTGCCGACCGTGGACCGGAGTAGCGACGTATTGGGCTTGAATTGTTCTTCTGTAGACCCATTGGGCTGGTCGTCCGGTTACTTTATTCTGCTTTGGAAAAAATATATAGAAATCACCCTCAAATCCACCCCAATGGACACATATCACCCTGAACTCAAATTTGGTATTATTTTCACCCTCAAACTTTCCGTGAAATACTCGTTTGGCCGAGGACTTCCAAACTTTGCACGCGTGTGAACCACCAGATCATAAGGAAAGATGCCTCTCGGGGCATCTGAGAATGATTCTTTCCACTTTATATAAAAATTAAAAAAATCGTAAGAAAAAATCAATAGCACCTATAAAAACATCTTTTGAGGAATGGGCCAGACCCGACATAAAACCGGATTAATAACCCCCTGGAGTGGTTTTTGTCACATCGATAGCGGTTTTGTCCCCCTCGGGGAGCGTGGGCAGCGGCCCAGCGAAGGCGGGTGCCGCCACCATTGCAGCCTCCTCTACCGGTGGGAGCAGGGTGGGCGATGGCATCCCGGTATGCGCGGAGGCCATCAAGGCAGTCGGCGGCGGTGAGCCGGATGGCAACATCGATGGCACTGAAGATGCTGGCGCATGCGCTGCTGAAAAAGCCCTGCCAGTAATCCAACGACGATGGCGGCGGTGGCGCCATCGGAATCCAAAGCCGGTGACCAACCGCCTATTAGTCAAAAAAATCCTTGCTTCTCCCCTTAATTCCTTTTGATTTAATGGGACACACGCAGACACATCAACAACTAATCAGCATTGGAGGAGGCAAAACAGCTTTTCATGTGACATAAACCACTCCAGGCGGTTATTAACCCGGTTTTGTGAATTTGAGGATGAAAATGAGACCAAATTGAAGTTCAGGGCGATATGTGTCCATTGGGGTGGATTTGAGGGTGATTTCTATACTTTTTCTTCTGCTTTTTCATGTACAGAGTATCTCTTTGCATCTATTTTTCAATTTCAAAATCCTCTAAAAATATATGTTTCTCAAAAAATATTCTCTACGGTGGTGCTTTTTGACTGTTGCATGTATACTTGTTCCTCCCGGATGTTTTTTTTACGAGGACCTAGGACTCATTTTAGTTCCTCTCACGTTTGAAAAGTCCCAAACGAGAAATTAGTGGTTTGCAAGACCAGGTAAAACCTCACTGATCTAAGTAACGTCGCGTCCATGAAATGGGCATCTCCAACTTTGGAAGAACTAATCAAGTTTTACTTTGTCAAAATTCTTGCTAATCCACAGTTTCAAAAGAAAAATCTTGCTGATCGCAACCCTTTTCTCCCGAAAGGCAAAACCGCAAAAGGCAGCTGATTTTTCAACAGTCGTCCCCTCAAGCGTGAGCGCACGAGTGCATGCAGATTAATGCCTTTAGCTAGCCTGCAAGGATTTCGTGTTGATTAGCTACGGTTCCGGCTAAGCTCTCTCCATCATCGATGCTGTACACATTCGGGAACTGGAAAACGCCACTTGACGCTTGCGATGCCTCGTCGTGTTCTTGGAAGGTGTTCCTTCCATCGTGGATCCCTGCGAGAACTGCTGGACCGTCGCTTTCGACCGGCCGGAATCACGGCAAAATAAACTAATCCCGTCCTGATCGGAGGTTGGCTGTCAGGTACCCAGATCATCAGCTCAGCTGTGTAAACTTCATCGTTTCCCGGAGCTACAGCCTACACGATCGATCTGTATATGGATTTGCAGGTGCTGGCGCTCGTGCGGATCCCCTTTTCCATCGCGCTAATTCGATGCACAAGTTGCCGCTTAAAACTTGCTGTCGGGGCCATTTTGCAGCCCATGATATTGGGCACAAGCTACGTTCTTCCAATTACAGGAAAAGGACACCGCCTGCTCCCCTTTGCGACTGGCCAAGTGGCACGCAGTTTATATCCAGGATAATGCGGCGGTTGTACATTATTTGACTCCGCACTTCCATTTTTTTATTACACCTTATACATTTCTCTTCCATGCTAAGCTGCCTTTTCAAATATATATTGGAGCGTTTGGTTCAGTGGCCCGGCCAGCACGAAATATCTCACGGACAGGATACACCACGGCTATGTCTTGTGTATCTTGCCCCCTAATTGATTACTCGAATCAACGTACGAAAGCCATGACAGAGAAGTGGACATGGTTGATGTGACTGACTATCTTTTCCGCAGGAAAAAGATCGCGGAGTATGCCAAACAAGTTTTAAGCTGGCCTCCAATGATCTCTTTATTTCAAAAAAAAAACTCATATTTACAAGTTTTTAAAAAGCTGGAAAAAAATCTTGCATATTGTCAATAATGTATCCCAAGTTATATTCAAAGCTACACATAAAAAATCTAACGTGTGGATATGCGTATACACACTTTTAAGTCTACAAAATAGTATATATTTTTCATTTTTGTGTAGCACATAATATAAATAAGTTTGCATACTTGTAGTATGCATCATTGACTACATCCAGAATTTTTTTTCCAGTTTTTTTACATGTAAACATAAATTTTAAAATTTTATTATAAAGGGATCGCTGGACCTTGGAGCAAAAATGATTTTTCGGCTTTAAGAGTGCTACTTTTCTATCAGTTACCTTGAATGGCTTGGTGGTTATTTTTGAAAACATGCAAAATTTTAGAAATGGCGCCAATTAATTTGTCGATACAGCCTATGACACTTCACCCAGAAAAACTGGACCTTGTGCGGCTCTAAAAAAATGTTGAATTTTTTTTTTTTGCGAGAAAGTGAAGACATCACTGATACACGGTCCTTACAAGGAGGTCCAGAACAAAAACGAAAATACAGATTAGTCCAGCTGGAACCCGACGCCGTTGACGAGCAACAAGACGTGCCGCCGGCGCGCCGCCGCAACTCCTCCCACACCTTGGATCGGACGGAGCCCTTCTACGGACGGGAAGTCGACGAACCTCGAACCCACAGGGCCTCCACCCTGGAACTCGACCGCCGTCGCCGTGAATCACCGCATCTTCAACTTCCGATCTTCTGTACACCTGGCGCCGCCGCACCACGACCACCAGCGAAGGGAAATCACGCAGCACAGCTCCCAGGAGCTGCGAGCATGATGGTGGTGGAAGATCCGTGGCGAAGCTCCGCCGAGCCGCGCCAGCGAAGAGGACGACCTCCACCTGCAAACCTCGCCCCGACCGCGCCGCCTCTCCAACGCCGCCAGGGAAGAGCCCACCCAAACCTACCTGTACACGAGACGAGATCCGGGGTTCCCCTACCCTCCCGCCGCCGGAGCGGCTGGCGGAGGGCAGGGGAACCAGCGAGCCGCCGCCGGTGAGGTGGATCGGCCGGGCGATTTCACAAATCGCTTCTCCTTTACTGTAGCGGGGGAGAAGGACGAGTCCAAGGTCGCGTCTGTGCACTCCCTCCTGTATGTTGAATATTACTGCTACAAGATTATTACTCTTTTTGTTCAGGATACAACCAGTTATATCTTTTTCACATTTGCATGTTATATAGTACAATATAAATAAAATCATAATTTTCAAAGGTGGTTCAAAGCGAAATAGACCTGCTGCAATCTTAAAAATGAAAAGTACTCGAAAGCTAAGTCGCTACGATGGTGCTAGTGTGACCGTACGAGTGCGCCCGTAGCTTTGCACGCACGGTTGCACCGGTTGACTGGTTGGGGTAGATAAGTCGGGTCAAGACACCTTCTAGAGCGGGAGCCATGCATGCACGGAGAATTCAGACCTTTGACCGGCTCATCAGTTGGTGGTCAACCACTCTCAGTCTCTCACACACCAGCAAAGTAAAATCCAAACTTACAGCCCAAGCTATCCATGAGCTAGCTAGATTCCAGAGTATAGAAGTCTCTTGCATCCTTCGTGTCCATGACTTCGATAACCGAGTAGCTGTCTTGCTTCGATGCCTGGAGTTGGACCGATCCACAGATTGACAGCTGATATATACTAGCAAGTCGTTCAATGGTTGCTATGTGTTTGTTTTTCCTTTTCAAAATCTCAAAAGCATGTAATGTGAAGAGAAATAGAGAATGGTCTTGATTCAGCCGAACAGATAAAAAGGCTCGTAATGTTTAAATGCGGAACAAGATCAATGTACTACTCAAGAACAATCCTCCATCTAATAGACGTGGAATAAACCTGCAGTCAAACCTTCATTCTTTGCTTTCTTCACCATCAGAGTCAATCCATATCTCCCACAATGTCAAAACGGAGACAAAGGATTACCTTGTTTCACCCCTGCACATGTTGGAAAACAATTAGGCTTCTTAGCTAGCTCGATGAGAGCTGTGTATAGCCCAGAACTTTGTTTTCGAACGAAAGTTCCTGTCTACTTTCAGAAGGAAACAAAAAAAGCGGCCGTCCGGCCGGTGGGCACACCATGTTTTTTCCTTTTTGGCATATGAGGTGGGCACACCGTTGATTGCTTACATCCCAGTATTTTTCTTGGCATATCTTGATATTGTTCACCTTGGAGCAATTTCTTTTCTGCTCGTGTCCCGTCCCACAGATACTGTTAGATTGGATCGCAGTGCTATTCAAAACAGAAGGAAATCTGGTCGTGCAATAATATACTAGCAGCAACCCGAGGATACCGATCCGCAAAAGATCGTCTTGTCATTTGACATTTGTTAACTAGGTCACGGACCGCGAAGCTGTAACAGTATCTAGGTATCCAGATATATTTCCCAGTTTCATGTATTAGCAAGTTCTTTAATTTGTAAGTTGTCCACAGACGTCCCTCGTGTAAGTGCTTAATTAGAGACAAATCCCATATACACAGCATCAATAGCTTAGAATCGAGTTTAAACTCCACTTGCTTTGCCCTTGTCCGGCATCAATAATGCATTTACCGGCGTTGACTCGAAGTGAGGTATAGCTTTGCATCGGTGGGTATGGATCGATATATATCTCCGTACGTCGATCGTAGAATAGTTCCAACTTGCAACACTTGCCTTGCCCATAACATGGCTAGCTATACGTGCATAGCTAAGCTAGTCGATCGATGAGGGCGATGCTGACTGCGATGGAGCAACATTAGTTTAAAGGTGAAAAGGCGGCGATTAGTCCACGTACCAAGCCAATTCCCATTTCCTAGTCGCCTCTCCTTCCACGAGAGGATATACTGTAGTAGTGTATTACAGATCGGTGTGTTAGAAAAGTCCACTGAAATCGCTACTGATGTAAGTACGTGCGTAAAGTCGGCAGCTAGAGCTTGGGAAAAGCCCAGTTTTGGTCAATTTGTGGGTGGAGGCCGGAGGGTTCTGCGATGGGATGGGATCGAGGGTGGCCTTTTCGCCTCTGACTTTCGGACAAGTTAACATTGGGATTGCTGCTGTTGACGTGACTCCTATACGTACGTGACGTCCTCGATCCATCGGGGCATACTGTAGTAGTAGCACATTGTTAAGATTCGCATGCAGGATCAAACGATGCGATCAGACTTGGCACAGTCTTAGACGGAGAAGGAACCGTGTACGTATAGCCCAACCAGAGAAGCTGATGGTATGCTTTTTCTCTACTCTTTTTGCGTGCGTAAGCTGGTCTTGCGTAGGAACAATTCCCACACGTACAATTTGATGTTGAACTTGCGCTCCGCTCGGCAACTACCCAGCTAGGAAAAGTGGAAGCGAACACCATGTCCTCGTCCCCTACCTCCAGCTGAGCTGAGCTGAATAATAATCAATCAACGCCCTCCCCGGCCTCAACCGGAGAGGGTTGACCCAGGATCCATTTCGTGCTCCTCAATCTCTCTGCGTCCACACTGATGGTGAATGAAAAAGAAATCAAATCAAATCCTTGTACTAGTTGTTGTTGAGTTAGTCACGCTCACGCATCGATCAGGGTCAGCATCATCACAGCTCAAGACAGCCAGGCCATGACCGTCCGTCCGTCGGTCGTCGTCGGAGCCCATAATTTCTCCGGCGCCCACCTGTCCTGTCCAACCCCAAAACCGGAAGCCGTGCCTGCCTCCGGACGGCGGACGGTCAACCCGATCCATCTGCTCGCCGTCCGTCGTCACGGAACCACTCTCTTCGTCAGAGCGACGCTGTCTCTGACCACTATACCTGCGTCCTACGAATGTGCTGGCGCAGACGATTCTCTGGATTTTTTCTCTTTTTTTAATCGGCTTCTCTCTTTTTTTTCTCCCTCGTGGACTGGACGCAGGTATAGTGGTCAGAGACAGCGTCGCTCTCCGCGCTGATACGCGCGTCTTGTACTGAATATTATGGCGAGTTTTTTTTTTTTTTTTTGAGGAAAGGATCGGTTCATAAAACAGGAACTCAGTACAACTTACAAACAGGCCCAAAAAGAAAAGCAAATTACAAAGAGGACCCCGAAGCTTGCACAGAGCACCCTGAGAAACCTGCAGAGAGCGCAATCAGATCCCGCGACCACCCCAAGAGCCTAGGAGCCGCCGACGACGCCGTACCACCCACCGCCGGCCTGCGAGCACCGCCACACCTTGTAGAGAGCCGCATGTGCCGTCCGCCGCCGCGCGACGGAGCTGAGGATCGATGAACGATCACGACCACAGCGCCCGCCCACCGGAGCCACCCCTCTTCCAGCCGCGCCGACGACGCCCAGGCCAACCTCCACCAGCAGCCACCTACCTCCCACCGCCGCTCCCCTCGCCACCACGGCCGGCCAGAGCAGTGGAGAAGACCACCAGAACCTGCAAGAACAAAAAGGATCCACCCCATCCAGCCGCTTCCCCCCTCGCCACCACGGCAGGCCGGACAAGCAAAGAAGGAGGGGAAGATCCGACGAAGAAGCTCCACGACCTCCCCGGCGCAGAGGCCGGAACGGGACAGGAGGGGGAGCACCACGCCCAAACACACCGACGCCATCGCCACCGCCTACGACAGCGCCGCCGGGCACGCACACCTACAACTACAACCTAGCTACACCCGGACGAGAGCCGGAGCTCCCCCCCACCTCGCGGTGCCGAAACGGCGACCGGAGGCAGAGGGGAGCGGCGGCACCGCCGGCGAGGAACGGGAAACTTCGGTCACCCTCCGAGACGTCTTTCTCTACTGTAGAAAGGGATAGGGAGAGACGGGGGGGCACTACCGCACCAACACACGAATATTATGGCGAGTTAGCCACACCAGATCCAGTTAAACAATGCTGTTTAGTTGGCTGCAACTCAAGATCATGACATCACACTACTCAACTGCTTGGCTATTGGCTAAGACCATCTCCATCGGAAAAAAGAAAAACAAGATACAACACGAACTCACAAGATACACTTTGTTGACCTAGGCGAAAGACAAACACACAAGATACAATGGTGCAGGAAATTTAAAACCTAAATCTAAATGAACCGCCTCCTCCTTCACGGCGCCTCGTCGGACGGAACGTCGCCGGGGCCGGCCTCGAGTGTATCAAACACGGCTTGACAACGGGCCGCTTCACCCTGTGCGGCCTCGATTTCGCCCTGGACGATGTCGGTATGGTAATGCGGGTCCACCGTCCAGAAATTGCCGGAGCTTTCTCCGGTGGTCGTTAACTCGCGCACTCGAAGGCGAAGCCAGCTTTGGGGATTGGCAGCACATGCACCCGTCCCAAAATGATGGCAAAGCCTTGAGGCAAGGTTGCCTTCAGCGGTGCATGCCATTTTCTGCGCGCTCTTTGGCCTCATGCGAGGACAGGCACTCCCTGTTCACATCCATGGCGACGATGGTACGCGTGTCTGGTCGGCGAAGGAATGGGGAGAGAGTGGGAGGCGGGCAAGATGAAAGCCAGCAGCTAGAGGAGGAGGCCTTCTTATACAAGCCGGGTAGGCCGGCGTTAATGCTACGCGTGGGGAAGACACAAAGGCATCGCGTCGCCGACATGAATGGTTCGCGTGGAAAAGGCGCAACGCCGTCGCGTCGCCTTTCACACTTGCGAGCCGTCGCATGGCCTTTTCACTCCAGAGTAAATGTTATGCATGGGAAAGGCAAGACACCGTTGCGTCGTTTGCTTGCCCGCGTAACTGACCCCCCCCCCCCCCCCACACACACACCCAATGCCGACTCGTAGGACGACGAGTAGTTAGCGGCCTTACCATTTAACTTTTATGTAAAAACTATATGTAAAAATGGGTTTCAAATTGAATTTGATATCACTTCTCCTATATATGCAATATTATGTGCGGATGACATGCGGGCCCATCCCGTCAGAGGCGATGTGCGGGTGTTTCCCGGCAACCCCGAGACCGCTCCTTACGTTGGAGGCCCCACTCAAGGGTGCCGGACAGAAAACGGATCATAGCGAACACTTGGAGTGCCACAACATCCAATGGCCTTTTGAGTGTGCTTTGGGGTGCGGTGGAGATGCCTCTAAACACTCGCAATTATGGACCGAATCAACCAATAAAACTCGAACAACTATGCGTTGAATGTTGCGTGCAGCCCCGTGAAAGTGGCCGTGGAACGAGTCGAGCGCCTATAAGTAGAGCCCAACCCCAGCAGTCTCCTACCGAAATCAGCATCAGCAGCTTCACACACTTGCTGTGATTCAAGAGATAACTAGCTTCCCCCCCCCCCCCCCCTCCACGCAACATCTCTTCTCAACCACGGCGACCGCCATGCCTGCCTGCTTGGATGTCATGCAGGAGAAGTCCCACCAGGCCGCCATGTCGCCGTCGCACCATGGACATGGTGGCTGGGATGCCACTGGCGCCCCCACCCTCATGCACAAGAGGTAACAGTAACCACAACATTGCTAGCTGCTTCTTCTCCGGCCGGCGATTCTTGATTTCGTCCTTGTGTGGTGGTGGGGATATATCGATCGTGTTGCTGACCAATGCAGTTTCTTTCACGTGCAGGCTGGAGGGGAAGGTGGCCATCGTCACGGGCGGCGCGCGGGGGATCGGGGAGGCCATCGTGCGGCTCTTCGTCAAGCACGGCTCCAAGGTGGTGATCGCGGACATCGACGACGCCGCCGGCGAGGCGCTGGCGGCCTCGCTGGGCCCAGTGAACGTCGCCTTCGTGCGGTGCGACGTCTCCGTGGAGGAGGACGTGGAGCGCGCCGTGGAGCGGGCCGTGTCGCGCCACGGCCGCCTCGACGTGTTCTGCAACAACGCCGGGATCCTGGGCCGGCAGACGCGCGCCGCCAAGAGCATCCTGTCCTTCGACGCCGGCGAGTTCGACCGCGTGCTCCGCGTCAACGCGCTGGGCACCGCGCTGGGGATGAAGCACGCCGGCCGGGCCATGATCCCGCGCCGCTACGGGAGCATCGTCTCCGTGGCGAGCGTGGCCGGGGTGCTCGGCGGCCTGGGCCCGCACGCGTACACCGCGTCCAAGCACGCCATCGTGGGGCTGACCAAGAACGCCGCCTGCGAGCTGGGCGCGCACGGCGTCCGCGTCAACTGCGTCTCCCCCTTCGGCGTCGCCACCCCGATGCTCATCAACGCCTGGCGCCAGGGCCACGACGCCTCCGCCGCCGACGACGCCGACGCCGACATCGACCTCGACGTGGCCGTGCCCAGCGACCAGGAGGTGGAGAAGATGGAGGAGGTGGTCAGGAGCCTCGCCACGCTCAAGGGGTCCACGCTCAGGCCCAGGGACATCGCCGAGGCCGTGCTCTTCCTGGCCAGCGACGACTCCAGATACGTCTCCGGCCACAACCTCGTCGTCGACGGCGGCGTCACCGTCTCGAGAAACTTAATCGGGCTCTGAACAATTACCTCAGCTCGATCATTGTCTAGATTAGAAGAACAAAACAAGATTGTTTAGTCGATCCATGCAACTGTACTCAAGTTCTTTCGTTCGTTCGGTTAATTGATTGATTCACCAGTGTGTTGGTCTCATCGCGTTGTTGGTTTCGTTCGTGCTGTGTTTTTCTGGCCATTCATCAGTCGGCTCGTTTTGTCTCTCTGTCCTGGAAGGAACACTCCAACCATTTGGCTAGTCGCCTGGTCCAAACTGAAAAAAAAAAACAGAGACAGGGAAGAAGAAGATTATGGGCAACAGGCCAACAGAGTACAAAATAATTGGTGAACACTGGCTAGTTGCTACCTCTAGCCTAGCTAGCAGATAGTACGATCTGTGGCGAAAGGTGCTGAAGTACTACCGTGAATGATAGATTGACAGTTACGTCCAAGTCTGGATTGCAGCTTAGTACATGTAGTACGTGTATGGTCCTCTTGGGAGCGTCAAATCTCCCAAAAGTTTTGGCCCACACAAACAAACTATATGCTGTTGTTACTTGGATTTTGAATGGTTGTTGGGTAGTTCGTATATTTACAATTAGCAACTAGTCGATGGCTAAGCTGGGTGTCCATTGTCCAGGCGCGATCTATCTGTAGATTTGACATAGTTGCTATACTTTTGTATATCTCCATTTGCAAGTAGTAGTAGGCTAGTAGTAGCAAGTAGTAGTAGGCTATTAGCAAGTAGAGTGCGAGTGATATGGGTTGTCGATTAAATATACCTGTCGACTTGAAATAAGTTTACGGATCCGTCCAGCTGAAGAAGAAGCAGCTGCGTGGTGGGTTTCGGAGCCAGGAAAAGACACGACGCAATTCGTCGGACGTATTCCATTTGGAGTTCAAAACAGATCGAAAAGCCAAAAAGACAGAAGAATAGGAACTTTGGACAAAGCAATGACTGTCCTAAAAGTTGAATCCGCATTCTAGCAGCCCCCATGGGCCCATGTAGTAGGATTAAGCAATGCTGATGTGTACGTGCTCGCCGCACTGGTCATTTTTTTTTTCAAACGAGTCAAAAGCTTTGCCTTTTATATTGATATAGGAGAAACAAACATGACACGGCCGATACCAAAAAGAAAAAAAGTCATACATGACAGGGCGTACTAGGCGAAAGAAAGTAGCCCCGCTAGGATCCAAATCACCCTACTCCGTCTATTCTCTCAGAAAGATATATCGTCATATCTTCAAAACGCAACTACGCGGCGCGATCTGGGGGTCGGGAAGCAGATCAGGCGGAGACGTCCAGCGCCGACGGAGGCGGGAAATCGCTTCCCCCTGGGCCAGCAAGGCCAATCAAAGCTTCATCCGCTGCCGTCATGGACGGCAAGTTCAGCCTGAGGAGGGTCCTCAACCCGTTGATTGCCGAATCAGAGAACGGAGCCTTGCAGGTGTTCGTGAATTCTGTCCATACAATGTTTTTGACCAATGACTATTTCACACACAGCACATGAGCAACTGAGCAAGAACTCGTCTTTTTTTTTTGCACACGCCTAGTGCTCAGTCGACCGAGATATAAGTAACGCTCGGTCGATTCGCTGATGCCCTTTCTTCTCCCCCTCCGGTAACCCCCCGCAGCCCTCGTCGGCCTGGCCTCCATCTTCCTTGCTCGTGGTATGCGCTGCCGCGACGCCTCGCCGCCCTCCCCTGCCCCCAAGCTTCTGCTCCGCCGGTCCACCGCCACCCCTGGTCATCCCTCTAAATCCGGCGATTCTACGGCCCCCCACCCCCACCCCCCGCGAAAGTTAAGTTCCTTACTCACATCCACCGCCTCGGCTGCGGCCGCGTCGTGCCGGCCCCGGCTCGCTCCATCCGTCGCGTTGCCGTCGCCATCGTGGCCAGCCGCGTCGTCACCGTCGCCGACGAGGAGCTCCGTCCCCTCTCTCTCTCTCCCCCTCTCCATTTGCAGCATGGAGGATCGACCGAGGGGTAAGCAATTTCTCGGTTAACCGAGAGCTAGAAAAACAGTGTTTTTTTTTTTTTTGTCGGAAGAGATATCTAGGACTGGTTCAGATATTGTTGGGGTCGATCAGACCGGCCGTCTAAACAAAGATCGGGGGAGCTCGAGCTGTGTGGTGCCATGCCAGTCTGGAACTAGAACAGAACGCGTTGTATATTTTTTCGTGTACGAAATCTAGAGTACGGGTTCTTGGGCGATCCTGGATTAGATTAGAGCGATGTAAAGAAAGATTGTGGGAGGGTAGGAGGTGCCAGACTAGACTGGTGCGAGCGAACCCCGATCCCGAGGAGCAGGAGTGTCACACCATCACGGACAACTGTAGAGCGTAGTATTGTACGGTGTGGCGGCCTCCTCCGAATTTGCTCCGTCTCGCCGCAACAGAGCTCCGAGCCACCGAGTATGGGGACACACATGTGGTTCCCATGATCCCTTGCGTCCATCTTTCTTTCTCTGCTACCCGATCTGCTGGTTGCTGTACTGCTCGATCACTCCATTCTGTTGCAGCCATCGTTTCGGGCATCAATAATGTACGATGCACGCACACATTTAGCCACTACTCCTATTCGTCAGTTTACATGTTTAGCAAAAATATGGTATATTGTAGAAGCCAAACGAAAAAAAAAAATTAACTCTTATTAACAGTTGGTTTTCAAAAAGAGCCAATAACACCTCAGATGCACAAACTTGTCATCTAGGTTAGGTTTCAAAAACTTGTCATCTAGGTTAGGGATTCAGAGGTGGGGAGCTGCCAATAAGATGAGAGGAACACAACAATGTTTGGCTGCGCAGTTCAAAACAACAACTATTGAGGTTAGGGTTCAAAAACTATGACCGAATATATTTTATCAGAAAACGATGTAAGTTTTTTAATATCAAAATTTAGGGTCAATTGGAGATCTTATTTGTGTAGATTGTTTGATCATACAGGAGAGGTTCATATATACTATATCAAGGGATGGGTGTATGAGACCGAGTCAATAGTTGGTTAGCGCCCCCGACCGCGTAGCGTTGGTGGGAACCCAGCTCCCCTTCATTTTCTCTCGGTTTGTTAAATTAGAGATCGATTCCAACAAAAACCTCACAATTTAGCGTTGATGGGTGTATGGTTCCGGTCGGACGCTGCAGCAGAGGCGGGAATGGAGAAGTGGGACGCCGGAAAGGTCAGGGAGGGGGTGGTGAAGGGCGGCGGTGGCTGGCATGGCCAGGGCTGGCTTGGTAAGGGACAATGGGACGTTGGACGGAGCGAGATCGACAAGAACAGTAAATGCCAGCGTTGTGGGGAGAAGCTTGTGTGCATAGACATCGATCCTTCCGAGACAGAGACCTTTGCCAAGTCGCTCGCCGAACTGGCGTGCAAGCGGGAGGCCAGGGAGGATTTTGTACGGTTTCAGGTACATTGTTTTTGCTCCAATTCTCTTACCCTTACAAGTTGATTCAACATTCTTACACGCAATGCAGCTTCGTTCAACATGACACCTTTCTAAAGTGTGGCCAAGAATTATGCAGTAGTGTTAGCGCACATAGTTCTTTCCGTCGTTCCATGTACAACATATAAGAGCTAAAATGAGGATTCAAAAGGCCCATCCTGTCATGTTTAGGGTGCTAATTCATGCTTTTGTTTGTGGCTCACCGCCGCTAACAGTTTCAGAACCAGTGTTCAGTTGTCTCCCTCACAGGGTACTAGTTAATTCAACAATTCTTACATGCAATGCAGTTTCCGTTAACATAGCACCTTTCTAAGAGCATCTCCACCGGGGACCTCCAAATGACCCTCCAAAGGCCCATTGGGGGTCCGGACGCCAAAATCGGCCACCAGCGGCACCCTCCAAAGGGTCGGGCCGAGCGAAATCGTGTCCGGCACCACCGAAAGGGCCTCCAAGTTTGGAGGCCCTCTCGGGGGTGCCGGACATGGGGCGGACATGCCCTCCGACAGGGGTGGCCCGCCCATCATACACACAGCCCGGGCGCCCTTGGTATTAGGGCTGTGCAGGAGGCTGTTCCGTCCGCGTTAAGGCGAGGCGATGAGACGGCGGCACGCCTGTCAGCACGCGTCGCAATAACGATGCGCCCGTTCCCCTAGCGGGTGCAGAGCGAAGCGACGCGTCGCAATAACGCCGCACATGTTCCCATGGCGCAGACGGAAGCGTGGCCAGGCGAACCGGTGGGCTAGGCGTTAATGCAGGCTACCCAACCCCGCTCCTCCGGCCGCCTTTAAAACGCGGCACGTCACAGCCCTCCTCTTCCCGCACCACCTCTTCTCCCTCTCACTCTCCACAAGCAGATCGGCCGCGAAGCATGGCGGGCAGCCGCGAGACGCCAACTTCGGCGTCATCGCGACTTCCTCTCGGCGGAACGTGCTCGTCGCTGCAACGAGCGTCGCGGCCAGCAACGCCGTGAACAGCTGGAGGAACACCGCCGCCGCAACGAGGAGGCGGAGATGGCCAAGGCATTTCAGCGCGACATGTGGCGCGAGGAGAGTGCCAACGCGCCTCCATACGTGCTCTCGCTGGAGAGAGCGCGGCTGTGCAGCCGCCACAGTTTGCCGGTGGAGGACTTCGCCACCCTGCCGGATGGGTGGGTGAGGAACGCCGTCAATGTGCCGGTGGCGCCGTGGCTCAGCGGCCAGGAGCGCGTCGACTACATCATGCGGCAGTGGAGGGAGATGCCATATGAGCAGAAGCTCGACCCCAAGTACTCCATCTCGGCGCCCTACTGGCACGCCATGGTGGACGAGGAGTACGAGGAGCGTCGCACTGGTGTCTTCCTCCCCACCGCCACGCGGGAGCCTACGCCGGAGTTGTTTGCATCGGACGACGACCGCTCTGACGGCGAGGACGACGACGACCCCGAGCTGCCCGATCTCCCCTTACCACCGGCAGGCGCATCTTGGTCAGCAGCGTCGCCATCACCGGAGAAGGGGGCACCGGATGAAGCCGGAGAGGCGCCGCATGCCACGGCGGTAGATCAAATCCCACCACGCGCCGGCCGCGAAACCAGAAGCCTCAATGGCTCAGCCGAGGCTATGTTTCTAAAGTTCGTAGCCGACGGCAATAGCAGCTAAAACTTCCGGCGCCAGATCATCGAGGCATGCAAGTTTCTTGATGATCCGGCGCTGGGATTGGCATCTTCTTCACCGACGGTGGGTCGTGGAACAGGCATCTTCGTCGACGCCGGCGCCTATAGTGGTTGGCGAGAAGCTGTAGCCTGCCGCCGGCATTCTTTCTCTCTGCCTAGGTTAGGTTTAGTTTGTTAAATCTCGTTTAAATTCCGCCGGATTTTTTTATGAACGAATGTTTTAAAAAAAAGTTTGGCGTGCTTGTTTGGGGTGCGCCGCTGTGGGCTGCACCCCCCAATTGGCCGGACATGTGTCCGGCACCCCCCAATTGGGCCTCAATTGGGGGGTGCCAGACACCGATTTGGAGGCCCCCGGTGGAGATGCTCTAAGGTGTTGCTAAGAAATATACAGTACTGCTAGTCTATATATAGCTCTTTCCTTAACATTGTATATGGAGTTCAATAAGACCTAGAATGATGATTCAAGGCCCCATCTTGTCATGTTGGTTGATAAAGAGTTTTTGAGTGTTTAGATCTAATTTTAAAAAGTGATTGCGTGTGTTATGCTTGTGGGTCGAGCCTGTTTACTGGATTGAATTAAATTCGTGGTGGGAAACTTTATGGAGTCATATAATGCAACACCCATCTGTACCGAGTTAACTAGCATAGTTTAAGAAGCTTCTCATGTAAGTCTTTTTTGTTCAGAAGCAGTAGTAGTTTATGTGAGAAACTTCATTCAGCATGCCAGTGTCATTTTTTTACCATCGACCTAAGTGGTCATATCATCAGTGCTCAGCCAGCATGTTGTTGCTCACACATTACCTTTTGATTCAAGGTTTAACTTGTTATAACCAAAATCTGTTATCGTAGAGGTCCTGACTGTACATCTCAAGTATATTTCTCACGTGGAAATGATTGCTTCACAATCTCTTGTTCTGTTACTTTTCATTTAACTCCTCATATTCTAGTTGAAGCTTTCTCTGTCTAATTGAAAACCTGGTTCTGCAGGAATGGCTCCGTCGCCATGGACCATTCGATGCTGTTATCGATGCTGCTAACGTTGGCCTTTACAATAGCAAAGCTTTCAGTTTTTCTCAGGTAAAAATTCATTTGTCCTGCAAAGTAGTAACTCTATTATACAGTTATTCTTGACATATGCAGAGGGACACAGCTAACACTACCAATTATGAACCATGCTTTTGTTGTAGGTGAATTCTGTTGTAAATGGCATACAGAGAATAACGAAATCAAAGAAATTGCCACTCATTGTTTTGCATAGGGGCCGAGTTAATGGTGGTCCTGCAAAGCTTCCACACAATCAGAAGCTCTTAGAGGGTTGGCGAAATGCTGGAGCACTATATTCTTCTCCGCCTGGTTCCAATGATGATTGGTGAGGCCATGTTTCCTGCTTAACATAACAATTGGAAAAGGCATCATTAGATGTGTCGCTTACCAAAGTTGGTCGGTAGTAGCTCTAATGAAGCAAGCATTGTGCTTTTTTACAGTATTTTGTAAATTTCATTGGACAGCGGTGTGAGATGTCCCCAGTTGAAGAATTTATCTTTAGCCCTAAATTGTTCTCTATTCTTTCCAGGTTCCACCATTGCAAATAATTTATTTCCTCTTTTGCTGCAGGTATTGGCTGTACGCAGCTGTTAGTTGCCGTTCGCTGCTTGTTACGAATGATGAGATGCGGGACCACCTGTTTCAACTGCTTGGCACTAGTTTTTTCCCGAGATGGAAAGAAAAGCACCAGGTTTGTTTCTCACCACAGGATTTTCTACAAATTCTCAAAATAAGATCTCTTGCTCGGAAGTTTGTTTCTAAACTGCTGCTCCATGTTTAATGAGAAAATGCAAAGGTTGCTCTTAAGTCCTGGCTTGATGTTGAACCTTAGTTATGCAACCAAATTCTTTTCCAATTATTTACTTGGAAATTCAGTATAAATAACCCTAAGAACTCTATACAGGTCAAGCTAACATACGCCGGGCGTGGTCCTACTTTTCACTTGCCGCCTCCATATTCAATTGTTACACAGGTGATGATTAATCTAACTCCAAACCAAAAATGAATTACCCCTCATCATCAGTAGCACATGAATAGGTGCTGAATAAAATGGTGTTGTCGTCCTTGGATGCAGGAATCTGAAACTGGAAGCTGGCATGTACCAACTACAACCGGTGATGACATTGAGAATCCACGGCAGTGGGTTTGTGCCACTAGGAAAACTTCAGTGGCTTGTGCCACTAGGAAAATTCCAGAGGAATCATCTGCTCGGCCGAAAGCGAAGTTAAGCGAGATGGGCTGGTAGACTAGGGTAGGCCTCATTGTGGGTGTGCGCATATATCAAAAGTAGAGTAAACCCATAGGTTTTGGCCTAGGTCAGTCCAGTTATGCTTGCTTAAGATTGAACCCCGTGTAGTTAGCTGTTCTTGAGGGTGAGGATGTGTAGTAAGTTGAGCTGGCCAATATGTGTCAAGTAATTTTGTTAAAATAAGTGTCCAAGAAGTCACACCAATTTCAGCTCATATGCGGCTTTTTGCACTAGTGGCATATGTGAGAAACTTCATTCAGCATGCCAGCATGGCAGTTGCTAATCTTTTTACCATAGACCTACATGGTCATATCATCAGCACGCAGCCAGTATGTTATTGTCCACAACACATTGCCTCTTGGTGTAAGCTCTTACCCGCAGTAACCAGAATTTGTCGTCATGGATGGCCCGACTGTACTTTACAAGATTATTTCTCATGGACATGGTGATCTTTGGTTCTGTTACTTCTGATTTAGCTCCTGATATTTTGCACTTGAAGCTTCTCCGTGTAATCGAAAGTGTTGTGTGCTGGAATGGCTCATGATGTCGCGAGAGTGTTTCGGGATTTGAAGGTCCCCCAACCGATGAATCTATTCTTATCCCGGAATTGTTATCTACTCTTTCCAGTTTCCACCATCTCAAATCATTTATTTCTTTTTCTGCTGCAGATATCGGCTGTATGCAGCTGTTAGTTGCCGTCTTTCGGTCTCTTCTACATGCTGATTCAACTCTTGATGAAATAGCAAGGTAACCGCTGCTCCATGTTGGATGAAACAATGCTCCACGTTCTTTATATCTGAAGCTGGAAGCTGGCACATACCCCTCTTTATCCTTGCATGACCTAGCCTAGCACGAAGGTTCATACACCCATTGGTAAACAGTCCCTGCCATAGACTGCACGTGCAAGCTTATCTGTGCTTACGAGACACCAGCCACATCTATCACGCGCCCGGTACAATTATTTGAGCAAGATGGATCCGAGAAAGCGATGGAGCGAGCGGGACACGTTCGATCCTGACTCCTACTCCAGTTGTAAACATAGCCTAGGATGATTAGTGGCTTCATGCTCAATCCAGGCAATAGTTCCGATCATTTCCGAAGCTGGACCCGAGATCACGATGCTGCAGTATGGTTGCCACTGGCTGGCTAGGAGTGACACTTCCTTCTCCTTTTCTTGGAAGACAGTGACTGTTCGTTCCGTCATATCTTCTCTTGTCGAGCACCTTTGGTGATAATTCACAGCTCGGGCACGATCGATGAGATGCGTGCTCTCGTCTTGGCTGTAATCACTAGGAGTACATGGCATATCCTTCACCATCGTCACATTATTATCTACTCACTCACTGGAGAGAACATTGATATGAGCATATCCTTTCCCGTCGCCAGCACGGGTATCTGGGATTTTCATCCTATTTTTTGTTGCAAATGTTGTGCTCATGTTTTTTCAATGGTAGACACGACATGTATTTTGCAATCATCCACATGGAACGAAACAGCATACATGTAGTCAGATATACTCATCTGCAGAGTACACACGTGATAGAGAGCTATCCATGACTTCATCTGACACCTATGTCCTCACTCCTTCACGCCAACAGCCGGCGACGGTGGGTGTGGGGGATGCTTGAACTGAACTTCTGTTGCTGAGCTTTGGCTTGACATGGAAGCTGGTGGATGAGGCTGTACAAATTGATTTCACTCTGGTCAAATCGTAACACGGTGGCCCAATCTGTCATACATATGAGACCACAGAAAACTAGATGGCCGGCCATAAGGACAAATACCGAAAAGCTCATGTATATCGACGTAGACATAGAAAGCTACGTAAGCTGCTTCGCAGACATTGCAATTTCAACTGCTAATAATTAAGATAGTTACATACATGAGTATGGAGGTCCAATCGATCAGTGCACATTTTCCAGACCTGCCGTCATCGACAGTCCAGAATACCCTCTAATCTCTTTTGAGAAAGATCAGCTACCATATCACTTCAGAGATCAGCTATCATATTACTTTTAGGTTTCTTGTCAGGTTATCTCGCGCGATGCTGTCACACACAATCAGAGAGTCAATGAGTAACAAAAACTTGTCAGCCCCTCATTTCGTCCGGTTATATTCTGCCTTTAGTCCCATTTGAGGGAGATGTAATTTGCAACGTGTAGACAGTGGAGTCCTAACTCTCCCAAATGAAGTAAAGTATAACCTCTTGAGTTTCTTATAAAGAAATTTATCTCTTCCTTTTCACAAAGGTTTCTGAAAGCCTGAAATCGTCCACTAGCTTTCCAGGTGATCGAGCTGATCTCAATCGACGGAAAAATCTAACCGGCGGTTTTTATGGGTCAACCTCCTTTTACACGTCAGAAAATATTTGGAAAAGGGGAGTTCAGTTGGAAAAGAATGCAGAAAGGCGGGGAAAGCGTCAGTCCATGGTGTAAAGAAAATACCGAACTTGGTGTTCCACTTCAGCCAGTGCCATCCGGAATCCAAAGAGCACTTCAAGGTCCTCTTTGTAAAATGTATTGCACCGCTGAGCTTTTAATGCAGTATCCAGGCCCTTCAAGGCCTATCCCTGTTCAAAAAAAAAAAAAAAAGGGAGCACTTCACATCAAAGATTTGTTTGTTGGTGGGTTATGTTTGAAAGCAACGCCCTGAACTTTTCTCCTGGATATGGGAGACCTTTGTACTCTGAATCTCCATGTGCTTGTATTCAGTCATGCATACTCTGGTTTCGTGCATGCTTTGGATTATTTGTCCTGAAATTATGCATTTTTTGCCAAGATGAATCGTTTCCTGACTAAGTGAGCGAGTACATGAAGTAGTATGTTTTTATTTAATTTCTCAAACTTCACGGGAGTTTATAATCTGTGGTCAAATTAAATTATGCAGGACTCGCTGGGTTCAATCATGTGAAGACCATGAGACCAAAGGAAATAAGGAAGGCAGTAAACAAATGGAGAGAATTCATCATAGTACATTGCTTAATACCACGACAATACATTCTACTTTTATTCAGCCGCAATAGCAAGCCATTGCCGCGGAGGTAGCACACACCATAACCCATAATTTAGACCACACTTGCTAATTCAAGCACGCAAATTAAGCAATACTACTAGTGATAGTGTGGGATCCCTGATTTCTAAGGCAGTTCAGCTCAGCCCATACGCCAACACCCGGACTTCCAGTTTAGTTAATTAGATGGCGAGGACGAGGCCCGGCAGCGACTTGCGGGCGCGGTCAGCGCGGCGGCTCTGCCACAGGCACTTGGGCCACTTGGGCGTGGGCGCCGGCGAGGAGGGGGCCGAAGACGTGGAGGTAGTTGACGACGACGACGAGGAGGAGGAGGCGTGGCTAGGAGAGACGGCGTTCTTGGCGGCGGCGAGGCGGGTGACGGTGAGATCGGTGTTGAAGTACTCCCTGAGCTGGGTGATCACCCCATCGGGCCCGACGGTCCAGGCGTGCACCCAGTAGAGCTGCCCTGCCGCGGCGTCGCCTCCCTCGGCGATGACGGTGGAGCCGAAGGCGTCGACGGAGCGCGGGGCGAACCTGAACTGGGCGTCGTCGGTGTCGGCGCCGGTGAGGAGGCGCATCATGTGCTGGTGCGCGGGCGGGCCATGGAACCACCACTCGAGATCCGGGGCGAGCAGCTCCTGCGCCCGGCGCGCGTCGCGGGCGTTGAGCGCCTCGTAGAGGCGCAGCACCAGGAACCTGCCGCGCTGCTCCTCCGTCTCCCCGCTTCCCGCCAGTGCCAGCTCCGCGTCGGTCGTCCCGCGCGGCGGCGCGGCCTGCTGATGGTTAGCCAGCTCCTGCCGCGAAGCCCCGCGTAGGCGTAGGCTCCGGTGTTTCTGCTGGAAGAGAAGAGAGGGACAGCAGGTCAGCAGTCGATCGAGTCTAGTGTCGTGGCGATGCGATGGGTTGGAGCTTGGTGGAGGTGGAAACAGAGGTGAGAAGCGATGTGGTAAGCGGGCCGCGGGGCGGCTTTTATAGGCGGGGGACGGCTGTGTCCGTGTGCTGCTAGTCTGATTACTCTGCTTATCCCGAGGCCTGAGCGCGTCTTTGAAGCGTTTTTATTAGTCGCAAGTCTCTGTCTGTCGTCTTGCTGTCATCTCATCACGACTGTGTTGAAGAGCCGCAACGTGCATGTGTAAATTGCAGCAGATCAAGTAACAACTCGTGGGAGAGCTCCACTGGATAAGCCTGGTAGATGGAACCAAGGCTTACCGCATCTCTGTTTCAGGATTTTGAAAAATTTGTAGGATTGGAATGGAACTTCATATTGGATTCTATGGGATTCGAAAACACAGGAACCCATAATAGTTGTTTAGTTGCACATGCACGTTGGGAGGAGCTCAAGTCTCCCAAATGATTTGGTTCATAGATGTGGCAATAAGATCCTAACACCGAATGGTGTCGGTGGTGTCGAAGGTGAGGTTGACATTGGAGATCAATTCGCAAAGCGCAATTTTTTTTTTTTTTGGATATATTCAAAACCAAAGCCGTGATGAGTGTCAAGGTTGGAGACCCAAAATTTCTTTCCAATTGTTTTCCGAGCCATATTCTTCTTCATGCTGTGGTGGAATAACTTGCGGGCAATGTCCAGTGACCGATCGCCAAACAACCAAGAGGACTTCCAAAACCAGGCCTTTTCACCGTCACCACCATGACCACCGTGGACACCGCAAAAAAGTCTCTATTAGAATCGTTGCAAGGGTTCCCTAGCCAGTCCAAGCTTTAGAGTGGTTAACACCCATTCAGATCATAGCCATCAAAGTCTCAAAGCCGAAGCAAAATTTTCAAGATGAACAATATCAAGGCCACCAAGCTTCGTGGGCCGACAAACGGTCTCCTAGTTGACTTTGCAATTTTCTATGGTAACATTATCACAACCGGCCCACAAGTAGAAGCGAAGAAGAGCAAATATCCAATTCGTTACCTCCTTAGACGGAAGGCTCGAAATGAGCCCGGCTTTGAATTAACGAAGCCAACAACCGGCTAAGAGTTACAACTTACAACACGCACATTCCACACACACGCACCCCTTACAAGCAACAAAGTATCACAAGGGAGAACAACCAAGCAACTACATGAAGCACAAACTAAAAGAGATTGCTTGATCATGGAGACGCCTTGACTTCTGTTGCCCGGAGACGCCGTCGGAGGTATCAGAACCAACAGACCTCCACTGCACCATCCCCGCCACCACCAAAGACACGTCGTCGAGGAGGGGGCCTAGCAGTGCTTGGGAATCCAAAGGCAAAGTCTTGCAGCAACGCCTCCAAGAAGGTAAACGGCGTTCAAGACGTCGTCGTTGCCGGCACAGATCCTGCAAAGCTTTCGCCAACACCCCGAGACACCAACCCTAGAAGTAGGGCGATTCACAAGCCGCTATGAGGAGCCTTCCCCAGACACACGCACTTGAAAAACGGGGCGGAACAGAGAGACGGTTTCCGACCGTCCAGTAAAAGGGAAGATCTTCATGGCGATGCCCTCAACAGGGGAACGACACCCGGAGGTGTTTTCATCGCCAGCAATGGACATTCCAGTGCACGGTTGATGCATGTAAAATGCATACATGAACTTTACATTTTATTACATGTTATTCCATGTTATTTGCATCATATAAGGGTTATATTCATGATTTATATTGAGTTTTGGGGATAATTAACAACTTCCCCATTTTTCTGGAATTAACCCTGCGCTATCAGAAAACCCCTTTTCTATATTTTGATGTTTCAGGGACCCAAACGACGTCCAAATGACCTGAAACTTTACGGGGATCATTTTTTGGAAGGAACGAAACGTAGGCGCAAAGGAATCGAAGAAACGGAGACCAGAAGGCTGAAAGGGGTGGGCCCACGCGGCCAGATTCCCTGACCGCGTGGGGTCCCCCATCCTGGCCCTCGGGCCTCAGCTGCCGTCGATCTTTCTTCCCGAAGCTTCGTCTTGACCTAAAAACGACTATATAAAGACCCCCCCAGGGCTTTCGCGAAAGAGAGCGCCGCCGAAACACAGAAACCACGAAACAGAGACCTGGAGCTAAAGATTGGAGGGGGAATCTCCGGCGGGGCGCTGCCGGTGTGGTCTCCTTCCCCTCCAACAACATCTCCACCGACACCATGATGAAGAGGGAGTAGTCCACCCCTGGACTATGGGTTTGTGGAAGTAACTTATGTATCTCTCCTCTCTATGAGCTTCATTAATTAGTACCGTATGAGCTGCTGAACATGATTACGGTCATCTATGTAATTCCTTTGTGGTGGATCTTTATTATGAGTTAATACATGTTTTGAGATTGCAATGGTTTTGTTTCAGTTATGAAAGTAGATGCATATTATGTACCCCGTTCTTATTTACTTGTCATGATCAAGCATGTTTATGAGAGCATGTGAGGGGGAACGTGTCCATTAGTTGGAGTAACGGGGGGTGGATTGTGCAGTGAACGTGAGAGAAAGTTCTGCGATCCACTTGGGTTTTCTACCTTATTTTGTTGCCTCACTAGGGATAAACAAAAATACCATGCTACCGGAGAGTGGATGTGACCTTGGCCACTATCTCCATGACTAGATCTAGCATGTTCTTATTTTAACTTCATGTCATTGAACTTATTGCTATGCTCTGATTTATCTTAATTACTAAGGTGTTATGATTTAGTTCGCATCTTGGTGGAGCATAAGAGAGAGAACAACTTATACTTGAGATCTCTATGTTAGGACGTGATGCCCATATTATTAATAACTTGTCAAACCATGTCTTGCCATCTTACATGTTAATTTTAGTGTTCCATTGTCTACCACGTTATCAAGAGAGAGTGCATTTGTGAAACCATGAACCCGGTCCATTTTTAATCATAAGAAACACCTTTCCAACACTTTTATCACCACTTTTGTTTGCTGCCATTATTAAATCCAAAAATACAAAAACACTTTTACATCTTGCATTCATCATAAAAAACCCAAAAATATCATTTATCATTGCTACCATCATCCTTGCATATTTATTTACCATCATTGCATATTTACTATGTTTGCATTGCATATTATTTTATTATCATTCTCACACTTGTGCTTGACAACCACTTGGTGAGGTTGAGGGCACAAAACAATTTATTTTGTTGCAGGTTCTCAAGAGAAGGATAAGGAGATAACACCTGAAATACTGGTTCCCCGAGAGTTCGATATTAAACCCTCGAGTCACCCCTCGTGGGGAAAATTGTCTTCCACTACTACATACACTCTGCACTTGGAGTCTCAACCTAACCCAATTACTTTTCACGCAGGTAATCATTGGGTATCAAGACATTTTCTGGCGCCGTTGCCGGGGAACCATAGCTGAAAGGTTTATCCAAGGATCACTCACATCAAGTCAACTTCATCACCAACTTGTGTAACAACCTAAGCTTGGGGAGGTTGCACCTACGTGAGCATCATCTTATCCATCTTTACCTACAATCATTTTATTTTGTTTTGTTCTTGTCTTGCATATCATCTTTATATTTCGGTTTGCATTTTATATTCAGTTTTGCATTTTGTGTTGCATTTGTTATTTCAGTTGCATTAGTGTCATTTTACTTTCAGTTTTGCATAAAAAATTAAAAACACATAAAAACTTTATCAAAATGAATTCTAGTGTTGAAATGAACAATTTTAGTCAATATTATGGAGAGTCATTAATGGAAGCTTGGTATAGAATTAAGGGCATTAGTAAAAATGGTAAACATACCCCTGCTGCCTTGATAAGAAACTTTTATAATGGTTTAAATGGCTGGTCAAAATGTTTTCTAGATTCCTTGACTAATGGAAATTTTGCTTCAGGAAATCCCTCACATGCTAATAATTTAATGGAAAATTTATTTGGGAATTCTATAGAAACAAAAGAGGAAACCGGGATTAGACAATTACAAGTTTCTATGGATAGGTCAATATTAAACCTACAAACCTATGTGGAAGAGTATCCTACTAAAAATGAGATGCATTCATTTATCCTCACACAGAATCTAGGATGAAGAAGACAAAGAACACTCTTTTAGACATTTCTTCGAAATTGCAAACTGTATTGACCCATGCCAAGTCTGAAAAAAGGATAACTAAGAATTTGAATGAAAAGATATCTTCTATGTTAGAGCCTCTAGACAGGGACATTAAGAATTACATTGAAAATGATGATGAATCTCTTCTGTTATTTGAGTATGAGGAAGTTAAAATGCTTAGTGAAGTTAAGGAACCATTTGTTGATTTAGAGAAGTGTAGCTTGCATGAATTAATTTCTATCTTACAAAAATTTGCAAGTGATCCTTCTGTTAATATTAACCAGGCTGGTTTTGGTTCCTATATTGCTAATCATGTCTTAAAAGAAAAGATTGCTAGGTACAATCAAGAAGCTATGATACCACCTAAGCTTGGGGATATCTGGATCCCTAAGGTACTAGTAACCATTGGAAAAGAGACACACCATGCCATTTTAGATCTAGGATCTAGTGTCTCTATATTATCTAAAGAACTATATGAAGTCCTTGAACTTAAAAATATTGAGAAATGCTCTATTGAACTTGCACTTGCTGATGATTCCATTAGACATGCTCTAGGAAAAGTAAGTGATGTTATGGTAGAGTTACACATGACTTTTGTGCCTGTTGATTTTCTAATCATGGACATGGGGAATAAAACCTCTAGTCCTATTATTTTGGGAAGACCTTTTCTTCGTACTACAGGTGCCATTATTGATTCAAAGGAAGGGAATGTGAAGTTTCAGTTTCCACACAAGAAGAGCATGGAACACTTCCCAAGGAAGAGGGACACACCAAGGTTCAAGCTCCCTCATGAGCTACGTCCCCTTTGATTATCAAGTAAGTAAGCCTAGCTATATGGCTATAAAGAAAGCGCTTTACGGGAGGCAACCCGGTTGTTTTTGTTTGAGATTTTCTTTGAGTCCTCTTGCTGTAACAAGAGAGTAGTTTGTTAGTTTTGTTTCTGGGATTTTTAATAAAGAACCAAGTTTTACCTATTTTGGGTTTGAAAAGTTGCTATTCATTTTCGGAGAGTTTTCTGCCTGCACGAAGTCTGTGCACGGTTTGATTTTTCATTTTTTATCTGTAACTCCGATTGAGCTGTAATTTGAACTAGCTTCAACTTTTCATCCTCTGTATACGTGATTTTTTGCAGATTTTTCTGACGAGTTTAAGTAGGGTAGAAAAATGCGTTTTGCTGCTGCTGTTTTTCTGGACAGATTCTGTCTTGATATTGTTTGATGCATTCTTTGAGCTTTTTGCTTGAATCTTTTTGATTCAATTGAGTTTATGAGTAGGCATACAACATTATATACTCTCTGGACATTCATATGAATTTTTGCCTAAGGATTTTATGCAGCAAGGAACCTATTTGTTTATCACTACTAATATCACCCCACAGAAAAGAAATGGGAGAAACGGTGTTTTGAAGTTTTTTCACAGGGATTAGAGGAGCTGCACCAAGAGCTATCCAAGGATGGTGAAGACCATAAGCTTGGGGATGTCAAGACAACCCCACTAGACCAACACACTCTCGGTTTGCACACGTCTAACTTCTGTTTTTCGATCAAAGCACTTTATCGTATAAACTTGGAGCGTCTGTTTTTTTTGCTTTTGTTATTTCGGTTTGATTTTTATTTTCTTAAGACCACCACTATCATTTATATATGAGAGAGCTACTGGAAGTTTGGGTTGAATTATGTTGGATGCTATTAAATATATTGGGATAGGGATGTTTGAGTTGATTTTAAAAGATACATATAGTTGCATAATTCATGTGCTTTGAATGAATGTTAATTTGCAAGTGTGTTGTCAAGAGCTATCTTTTACCATGTTTAGATGTTGAATTTTAACTTTACTTGGTTTAACATGGATTGATTAGTTCTATGGACACTTATGCATGCATTTAGATGGTCAACTTTCTCCCTATTGCTAGCCCAAAAATTACAACAAGTAAAAAGCTTGTTTCCCAACACCTTCAACCAAAGTTTTTCCAGTGAGTCCACCATATCTACCTATTAGCTTTATGCTATTCCAAGTATGTTTATCATGTTATATTGTGTTATCTACATTTCTGAATTTAAATGCTTATGTTATTGATTGTCATGGGAAAAATTGGTTAAAAGCTCTCACGAACTTGATGCACAATTTACTTTTATTGCATTTAATAAGCATGAACCATTGTGATTAAAATTATGAAGTTGTGGGCTTGACAATTGTTTTGGTTGGGAGTTAGCCCATATGTGCTGTCACATGGCAAGCTTTCAACATTGCACTTATTTATATTTAGTTGATGTCATGTACTTTTGTTTATGGATGCCTATCATGGGTGAAATGAATGTGGATACTTAGTAAGTTCAAAGAGTTTGTATAAATGGTTAGAGAAATGCCTGGGCCGCTAATCTAAGCCATGCATCATTCATGGTGGAAATTTACAGCATAACCATAATGTTCATTCAGTGATGCACCTCATAATAAAAAGCTATACCCATAGTAAATAAAAGAGTGCTGAGATTGTTCATTGTCTGTTTGTCTTGTTGTTTTGACATGGGCTTGTTCATGTCAAGGGGCAAGAGGTACCCCAGTGCAGTTCTTGATGATACTATTATTACTTGCAATGACCTTTATTTGAATTTACTTTGTGGACCAAAGTGAGTAACACATGGTGTAGGTACTTGTATTCAAGGGACATGAGACATTCAACCAATACATTGTCAAGCACACCACTCATATTTGCTTTCACTTTAAACATTAATCATTCAAGATGCTATGATAGGGGTAATGAGAGCTCCACACCAATGACTACCACATTGCAAGCATTAACTTAAGTAGAAGTGTTTGGAAGTTAGATGAAACTTATTCATGCTTTACCTCTACTTATTTATCTATCCAAAGTGTCCACCTTTTATATTCAGTTTTCATAAGAAGTACTCTATGACCACCATAGGATGTTTTTACTTTTCATTATGCATACATTTGGTCCATAGTACTTTCTTCTATATTACACTTTGTGAATTTATCATTGAACATCTTTACATTGAGTATTTGATATCACTTCATAATTTATCTTGCATATTGTTATTCCTTTGAAGAATGAATCATTTGACTCTATGTAGCAATAGTAATCACCTTTGATATCCATTGATAGTATTAAAATGCAAAGTCCATGTTAGTTTTATCACCTTCATACTCGGGACGAGCATGGGTTAAGCTTGGGGATGTTGATGCATGTAAAATGCATACATGAACTTTACATTTTATTACATGTTATTCCATGTTATTTGCATCATATAAGGGTTATATTCATGATTTATATTGAGTTTTGGGGATAATTAACAACTTCCCCATTTTTCTGGAATTAACCCTGCGCTGTCAGAAAACCCTTTTTCTATATTTTGATGTTTCAGGGACCCAAACGACGTCCAAATGACCTGAAACTTTACGGGGATCATTTTTTTGGAAGGAACGAAACGTAGGCGCAAAGGAATCGAAGAAACGGAGACCAGAAGGCCGAAAGGGGTGGGCCCACGCGGCCAGATTCCCTGACCGCGTGGGGTCCCCCATCCTGGCCCTCGGGCCTCCGCTGCCGTCGATCTTTCTTCCCGAAGCTTCGTCTTGACCTAAAAACGACTATATATAGACCCCCCCAGGGCTTTCGCGAAAGAGAGCGCCGCCGAAACACAGAAACCACGAAACAGAGACCTGGAGCTGAAGATTGGAGGGGGAAAACTCCGGCGGGGCGCTGCCGGTGTGGTCTCCTTCCCCTCCAACAACATCTCCACCGACACCATGATGAAGAGGGAGTAGTCCACCCTGGACTATGGGTTTGTGGAAGTAACTTATGTATCTCTCCTCTCTATGAGCTTCACTAATTAGTACCGTATGAGCTGCTGAACATGATTACGGTCATCTATGTAATTCCTTTGTGGTGGATCTTTATTATGAGTTAATACATGTTTGAGATTGCAATGATTTTGTTTCAGTTATGAAAGTAGATGCATATTATGTCATTGAACTTATTGCTATGCTCTGATTTATCTTAATTACTAAGGTGTTATGATTTAGTCGCATCTTGGTGGAGCATAAGAGAGAGAACAACTTATACTTGAGATCTCTATGTTAGGACGTGATGCCCATATTATTAATAACTTGTCAAACCATGTCTTGCCATCTGACATGTTAATTTTAGTGTTCCATTGTCTACCACGTTATCAAGAGAGAGTGCATTTGTGAAACCATGAACCCCGGTCCATTTTTAATCATAAGAAACACCTTTCCAACACTTTTATCACCACTTTTGTTTGCTGCCATTATTAAATCCGAAAATACAAAAACACTTTTACATCTTGCATTCATCATAAAAAACCCAAAAATATCATTTATCATTGCTACCATCATCCTTGCATATTTATTTACCATCATTGCATATTTACTTATTGTTTGCATTGCATATTATTTTATTATCATTCTCACACCTTGTGCTTGACAACCACTTGGTGAGGTTGAGGGCACAAAACAATTTATTTTGTTGCAGGTTCTCAAGAGAAGGATAAGGAGATAACACCTGAAATACTGGTTCCCCGAGAGTTTGATATTAAACCCTCGAGTCACCCCTCGTGGGGAAAATTGTCTTCCACTACTACATACACTCTGCACTTGGAGTCTCAACCTAACCCATTTACTTTTCACGCAGGTAATCATTGGGTATCAACGGTTTTTACCGAGACCCGTCCAAAACCAGACGTCGGCCACCCTCACGAGGACGTGAAGAAGACACCAAAGGACGACGCCACCGACCTCCGAACCTCGGGAAAACTCGGTGCGTTAGCCCCAGCGCACTGGAATAGCACGTCAGATCGGCATCAAGCCGAGGAAGACGTAGAGCAGGGGCAACGCCGGAGCTCGCCGCCGTGCTCCTTCGAGGGGAGGCAGGAGGAGACCATGGAGCACCATGGCAGGACACACACACGCAACACCCCACGCACGCACGCACGCGGGGGAGCTCCCCGCCGCCACCTTCAGCCGCAGCGCCGGCGGCGTCGTCAGGCGACGGCGGGGGGAGCGGGAGGAGGGAGGATGGGCTCGGAGCAGATCGTCGCCCAGAATCCAACCGCCGGCCGCCGGCAGCACGCCGCAGGACGCCGTCCTGGGCTACCTCCGCCGTAGCGGGAACACGGACGCCAAAGCGCCGGGACGTGCGCGGCCCGCGAGGCCCAGATCGGGCCCGTGCGGCCCAGATCGGGCCCGCGTGGCCGCCGCTCCTCCGCCACCGAGCCGGCGCGCCGGAGGCTCCACTGGGCGGTGCGCCACGAGCTGAGGAAGGCCGCTGCCCATCCTCGCGTGAGCGAGCACCGCCGTCACGTCGCGCGCACGTGGGAGACGCCAACGGAAAGAGCGCGTCCACCGCGAGCTCCCCCCTGCCGCCTTTGTGGAGGAAGGGGGCTGCCGCCACCGCGGCGAGGCCGGCGGCAGCGGCGGGGTCCAGGCCAGCGAGGATGGAGGCGGACGGCGGCGAAGATTGGGGGCGCCCCGGTGCCGCCCTCGGGCAGCACCGGAGCGAGAGGAAAAAAAGGGGGGAGGGATGAATGGATGGGAGTGTTTTCGGTTGCCTATCTTCGGTTGACATTGTTCCTATTTCCGGTTGAACATTTTCCAGTTTTCTTATCTTCCAACATTTGAAAGTGTATCCTTTTAAGGAGGGAGACACGAAGGGTAAGACCAAGATTGCGCATGGGAGATGGTGCTCTAGTTGCCTGAAATGAGTTCAGAATATCATGAAGATCAAGACCCTCACAACGAATAGGAGACACGAGACTTTATTGGAAATTCACATGTAGTCGATCACTTCCCCAAAGGAGGCAATAGTAGAGGGTAGGAACTGAATATCTTTCTTGACCGGCGGGGCAACAAAAATAGTGGGCATCATCGGGATAGAGCGAGGTTCGGGCAACCATTCCCCTCCGACGTAAACATGACGATGACACTGGATTGTGCTGAAATATTGTTGAAATATTAGCATATAACAATTCCAGAAAAATCCCTAAAGGCCCATGCTGTCATGCGGTCAATTGAAATGTTTGTCTTAATGGAAAATAAATATGAGTTGAAACGTCTGTCTTAAATGTTCTTAAGTACGGGAGTTTTCAGAATTCATTGAGAGCTGAAACCTCCGTCTTAAGTGCTATTAAGTACGGGAGTTTCAGAATTCATTGCGCTTAATGGAGAATGAATTTGAGCTGAAACGTTTTGTCATAAATGCTCTTAAGTACGGCCGTTACCAGTCTCTTAATTCTCCTCTTAATAGCGTGTATTTCCGTTGGACTTCGGTCTGCGTGTGTGTGCCTATATAAGAGAGGTCGCTCATCTCAAGCGCAGAACACAACACATACATCTGCTCGCGCCGCCACCATCGTTCCACATACTGTTGCTGTCATCGCTGATCCCATCCCGTCCACCGCGTACACGGCTGACGGGAGAGCATGCTTCCGAAACTCCGCCTCTCCAGATCCTGTACGGGAGAGGGGCGATTAGGTTTTCGGGGAGCGTCTCCTACGCGACTGCTCGCTCCCGTTCATCTGCATCAACTACGTCTGCGTCGTCTTCTTCATCATCATGGCCACCGACGCCGACAAGGCTGCTGCTGACAAGAGGATCGCCGACGAATCCACCGCCTCTGCTGCTGCGGCCAACTGGCCTACTGGAGGGTATAATATGTTTATCCCTCTTCTGATTATTTCCATGTCTGCAGTACTAGGGATATGCGTAGATGTTTCTACTATCTGTCTAGTACGTAGTTTTATCATCAAGTTTCAGTATGTCATTAGCACTACTTTTGTCATGTTCATGATTTATTATTGGATTAATTTAATCGAACAATTGCCTATATACTCAACAATCCAAAAACCTAATATGTGTAGGCAATTTTCGATCCAAGGTTTTGCTGCTGCACTGAAACCAGCCCCGTTTACGGAGACATATTTTAAGCATTGGCAAACCAAAACCACCTTATGGCTAACTGCGATGAACGTGTTCTGGGTCGCCGGTGTTACTCCCACTGGAACGATTGCTCCTGAACAGGAGAAGGCGTTCAGGGAAGCCACCGTCGTCTTTGTTGGAGCGTTCTGAGCGTGATCGGAGATAAGTTGGTTGATGCATATTTACATGTGCGGGTTGCCAAGAACTTGTGGGAGGCGCTCGAATCTAAATTCGGCGCAACCGATGCTGGAAGCGAGATGTACACTATAGAGCAGTTCCACGATTACAAGATGGTTGAAAACCATCCTGTATTGGAACAAGCTCATGAGATACAGTGCATCGCTAAGGAGTTTGAGCTTTTCAAGTGTGTGCTACCGGGCAAATTTGTCGTGGGATGCATAATCGCTAAGCTGCCTAATTCCTGGAGGAACTTTGCTACTACTCTGAAACACCAGAGGTGTGAATTCTCAGTTCAGGATGTCATCGGCCATCCGAGTGTCGAGCAGAATTCGAGAGCAAAGGACTCACATGGAAAAGGGACCGAGGGAACATCTGTTGCTAATTTTGTACAGAAGAATTCCAACTTCCACAAGCCCAAGGGAAAACATGGTTTCCAACAGAATACCGACTTCAAGAAGAAGGGCAAGAAGCCCTTCAACAAGGATAAGAAGAAAGGAGCATGCTTCACATGTGGTTCAGAGGAACATTGGGCTCCCAAGTGCCCAAAGAAGTTCAAGAAACCAGGACAGGACTCCAAGTCTGTCAACATGATTGTGAGCAACAATGAGAATGGTGCATCCGGGTATGGTAATTTGTTTACTGTATTTTCAGTTTGTCAGTCTAACGATTGGTGGATTGATGATTGCGTGGATCACACGTTCGTTGGGAAACCCCAAGAGGAAGGTATGATGCAGTGTAGCAGCAGTTTTCCCTCAGTATGAAACCAAGGTTTAATCGAACCAGTAGGAGCAAGAAATCACTTCTGAAGGTTGTCAGTGGCGCGCTGACGTGGAACCTGCACACAACACAATCAAACTACTTTGCCCCAACGAAACAGTGAGGTTGTCAATCTCACCGGCTTGCTGAAAACAAAGGATTAAACGTATGGTGTGGAAAACAGTAGTAAATTGCAGAGAATGAAAAGGAACAGTGTTTGCAGTTGGTTGTATTATCAGTGTAAAAGAATGGACCGGGGTCCACAGTTCACTAGTGGTGTCTCTCCATAAAAGATAACTAACATGCTGGGTGAACAAATTACAGCTGGGCAATTGACAAAATATTGAGCGCATGACAATGCATATATATGACATGATGATTACTATGATATTCATGTGGGCATTACGACAAAATACATAGACCGTTATCCAACAGCGTCTATGACTAATAATCCACCGCCAGGTTGTCATACCGAGTTCCCCGTTGGTATTAAGTTGCAAGCAACGGATAATTGCATTAAGTAATGTGCGTAATGTAAACAAATGCATTAGACCTAACGGCGCACCCTTAAGCTAAGCATCGGTTATTTTATCCCTAGTGGCAACAGCACATCCACAATCTTAGAAGTTATTGTCACTCTCCCAGATTACCGGAGGCATGAACCCACTATCTAGCATAAATACTCACTCTTGGAGTTACAAGCATCTACTTGGCCAAAGCATCTACTAGTAACGGAAAGCATGCAAGATCATAAATAACATATAAGATAGATTGATAATCAACTTGACATAGTATTCAATATTCATCGGATCCCAGCAAACACAACATGTAGCATTACAATAAGATGATCTTGATCATGATAGGCAGCTCACAAGATCTAAACATGATAGCATAAAGTGGAGAGACAACCATCTAGCTACTGCCATGGACCCGTAGTCCAAGGATGAACTACTCACGCATCACTCCGGAGGCAGGCATGGTGATGTAGAGCCCTCCGGTGATGATTCCCCTCTCCGGCAGGGTGCCGGGAAGAGCTTCTGAACCCTCCCGAGCTAGGGTTGACGGCGGCGGCGTCTCTGGAACTTTTCGTGGATAATGGCTCGGGTATTTAGGGTTTTCGCGTCGGGAAGAATAAATAGGCGAAAGGGCGGCGGCTGCGGAGCCACGAGGGCCCCACACCACCCCACGGCGCGGCAGGGGGGCCCGCGGCCCCATGGTGTGGGTGCCACGTGGCCCTCCTCCGTCTCTCCTCTGGACTCCGTCTTCGTGTTGGAAAAATAGGAGGTTCTGTCCAAGTTTCGTCCAATTCCGAGAATATTTCCAGACTAGCTTTTCTGGAATACAAAAACAGCAGAAAACAGGAACTGGCACTGTGGCATCTTGTTAATAGGTTAGTCCCAGAAAATGCATAAAAATGCTATGAAGTGTATATAAAACATGTAACAATTGGTATAATATCAACATGGAACATCAGAAATTATAGATACGTTTGAGACGTATCAAGCATCCCCAAGCTTAGTTCTACTCGTCCTCGAGTAGGTAAAACGATAAAAACAAAATAATTTCTGAGGTGACATGCTACAATCATAATCTTGATCAAATAATATTGTAAAGCACATGTTATGAATGAAGTGATCCAGGTCAATGGTCTATAGTTTGCTAGCAAGTAGATAATGAGCAAACAACTGAATCATATAAGCAAAAACTTTTCATGAATAGTACTTTCGAGACAAGCATCAAGAGTTTTGCATAAGAGTTAACTCATAAAGCAATAGATTCTAAGTAAAAGGTATTTAACCAACACAAAGGAAGATTTAAGTTTCAGCAATTGCTTTCAACTTTCAACATATATATCTCATGGATATTTGTCAACACAAAGCATATAATAAGTGCAATATACGAGCATATAAAAATTGTTGCACCAAAGTTGACACTAGTGTTTGCTTCTAAGATAGAAAGAAGTAGGAAAACTGACTCAACATAAAAGTAAAAGAAAGGCCCTTCGCAGAGGGAAGCAGGGATTAAATCATGTGCTAGAGCTTTTTAAGTTTTTGAAATCATATAGAGAGTAAAAATAAGTTTTGAGAGGTGTTTGTTAATTGTCAACGAATCAGAAAATGGAAAGTACAATATGACCCCTGCCAACCAGACTTTTAAGAGCGGCTCCCATGAAGGACGTTATTTCTACCAGCAAGGCAGATCATCCCTCTTTCTCTTTTGTTTACACATGCAGATATTTCACTGTTTGTCATTGCTTGACTGATAAATCAGGGCAAAAATGTGAAGAGAATTAAGCGGTTAAAGTTGTAATTAATTGGGACTGGGCACCCCATTTGCCAGCTCTTTTTGCAAAATTAATGGATAAGCGGATGTATATGCCGCTAGTCCGGTGGTAAAGTCTGTTTGACAGTTGACATAAAGACATCCACCCCGTCCTCATGAGCTTGGTAAACATTGACACAAAATAGGAGTAATAATTTTGAATAGTTTAAAGGTAGCACATGAAAAATTTACTTGGAATGGCAAGGAAATACCACATATAGGTAGTTATGGTGGACACAGATGGCATGGATTTTGGCTCAAGGTTTTGGATGCACGAGAAGCATTCCCTCTCAGTACAGAGTTTAGGCTAGCAAGGTTATTTGAAGCAAACACAGGATATCAACCGACACAGCAAGCTTATATGAAAACATATTGCAAGCATTATAAGACTCTACACTGTCTTCCTTGTTAACCAAACCCTTTTACTAGAAAATATCTAGACCTTAGAGATACCAATCATGCAAACCAAATTTCAACGAGCTTTACGGTAGTTCTTCATTAATAGGTTTTAACTACATGATACAAAAGCTTAAACATGAACTACTTGATAACTCAAAACAATTGACAAGTATCAAATTATCCAATACAATGATCTACAAGAATATGTAAGCTTTTTCCATTATACCATCTACCACATGCAACATTTTCTGTTCCAACCAAACACCAATCAATTTATTTCAACATAAACTCTCCAAACAATTATAAGTGAAGCAAGAGAGTACTTTCTTTAAAAGAACTAACAGCTCTGAATAAGAGATGCATGCAAAACAGGAGCTAAAAGCATAGCAATAGCTAGATAAGAATACTCAACAAGTATAAGTGAAGAATAGGAGTATTCATATGAAAAAGCGGAGCGTGTCTCTCTCCCAATCAAGAATGCTGGGGTCCAATCAAGTTGACCATAAGAAAAATAAAATACTGAAAATAAAAGCACACAGACGCTCCAAGTAAAGCACATATGATGTGAAAGAATTAAAATATAGTTTCACTAGAGATGACCTGATAAGTTGCTGATGAAGAAGGGGATGCCTTGGGCATCCCCAAGCTTAGACGCTTGAGTCTTCTTGAAATATGCTGGGGTGATCCATGGGAGCATCCCCAAGCTTAAGCTCTTCACTCTTCTTGATCACATTATATCATCCTTCTCTCTTGACCCTTGAAAACTTCCGCCACACCAAACTCAAAGTAATTCTCATTAGAGGGTTAGTGCACAATCAAAAACTCACATGTTCTATAAGGACACAAACATGACCGTTACTTTTAACATTAGCTACTGCCACTGATGTTATGTGAAGCTCTTCACCCTAAAAAAAATTCCACTCAACACTAGTAAAAGAGAGAATGCGAAAAATAAAAGACAGAATCTGTCTAAACAGAACAGTCCGCAAAGACGAATTTTTTCGAGGCACTTACGTTGCTCAGATCGAAAAACTTTAAACTAACGAAAGATGCGTACATATCTGAGGATCACGCACAAAAATTTGCAGATTTAAATAATTTTTCTGTGATTTTACAGAATTAAAACGGTGAACAGCAGAAATCTGTTCCTGCGCAGAAATCCAAATCTAGCATCATCTTCCTATTAGAGGCAATACTTGGCACAACAATGCGATAAAATAAAGATACAAAGGAATTGTTACAGAAGTAAACAACTCCTTGACTCAAAAAAAGAAAAATTGCAGAAATAAAATAATGGGTTGTCTCCCATAAGCGCTTTTCTTTAACGCCTTTCAGCTAGGCGCAGAAAGTAAGAATCAAGTGTTTCCAAAGACATTAAAATCTCCCAACCTTTCGGTGGGGTCATCTTTTTTGATCGGGAAGAAGAACCTCCGATTGATAGGAGCATTAAATTTCATAAACCCATACTTTGCATTGATAAAACCCCCATTACTCTTTAAAAAGGATCTCCCTAAAACAATATGGTTGGGAGATTTTGCAAGGATCATGAAATTCACAGGGATGGTCTTATTTTGAACAGTGACCATAATATCATTAATAATCCCCATGCTTCTTGTGATTGTTCCATCAGCATGAAAATGAAAAACAGGGTAATCAACCATATTATCAAATTTTAATAGATCATAAACCATTTTAGGCATGATGGACATTGTTGAACCAAGGTCACAGTAGGCACGAAACTTTTCATTACCAATATTGATCTCAATGAATGGTTCCCAATCATTTTTTAACTCAACTAAAGGTTGTTCTTTAAGATTATGGCTCAGAGTTAAATTATCAATTGACTTTTCTATTTTATCTAGCTTAGTGAATATCCCAGTTTCGTCCACCATTGGGAAGATTGACAAACCACTCAAAATATTATGAGCTTTTGTTGTATCAAACTCAGAAAAGGTTTCCCCTACCATGGTATCTAGAGCATGCTGATAAACAGAAAATAAACCATAGTAGAATTTTTTATAAGAACTCTCAAATCCATCTTATGTTGCACCTTCTTGTGCAATTCCAAAATTCTCTCCCAGGCATTCCTAAAGGATTCCCCACTTTTTTGTTTAAAGGTAATAATTTCTCCCACAGGTGGCACTACGGAAAAAGGAGCAGAGCTAGACATGATAACAAGACTGAAAAATAACAATTCGAAAAATAAAAGTAACTAATTTTTTGTGTTTTTGATAAATAAAGCAAACAAGACTAAATAAAAATAAACTAAGCAAGACAATAACAAAGTAAAGAGATTGGAAGCGTGAAACTCCCCTTGCAGAAATCCTCTTGCTCCCCGCAACGGCGCCAGAAAATATGGGCGTGTGGAAGGGGAAGTAAGGAGATTTCTGAACCGAAGTGCTTCCACTCCCCGGCAACGGCGCCAGAAAATATGCTTGATTGCGTGGATCACACGTTCGTTGGGAGACCCCAAGAGGAAGGTATGATACAGTGTAGCAGCAGTTTTCCTCAGTATGAAACCAAGGTTTAATCGAACCAGTAGGAGCAAGAAATCACTTCTGAAGGTTGTCAGTGGCGCGCTGACGTGGAACCTGCACACAACACAATCAAACTACTTTGCCCAACGAAACAGTGAGGTTGTCAATCTCACCGGCTTGCTGAAAACAAAGGATTAAACGTATGGTGTGGAAAACAGTAGTAAATTGCAGAGAATGAAAAGGAACAGTGTTTGCAGTTGGTTGTATTATCAGTGTAAAAGAATGGACCGGGGTCCACAGTTCACTAGTGGTGTCTCTCCATAAAAGATAACTAACATGCTGGGTGAACAAATTACAGCTGGGCAATTGACAAAATATTGAGCGCATGACAATGCATATATATGACATGATGATTACTATGATATTCATGTGGGCATTACGACAAAATACATAGACCGTTATCCAACAGCGTCTATGACTAATAATCCACCGCCAGGTTGTCATACCGAGTTCCCCGTTGGTATTAAGTTGCAAGCAACGGATAATTGCATTAAGTAATGTGCGTAATGTAAACAAATGCATTAGACCTAACGGCGTACCCTTAAGCTAAGCATCGGTTATTTTATCCCTAGTGGCAACAGCACATCCACAATCTTAGAAGTTATTGTCACTCTCCCAGATTACCGGAGGCATGAACCCACTATCTAGCATAAATACTCACTCTTGGAGTTACAAGCATCTACTTGGCCAAAGCATCTACTAGTAACGGAAAGCATGCAAGATCATAAATAACATATAAGATAGATTGATAATCAACTTGACATAGTATTCAATATTCATCGGATCCCAGCAAACAAACATGTAGCATTACAATAAGATGATCTTGATCATGATAGGCAGCTCACAAGATCTAAACATGATAGCATAAAGTGGAGAGACAACCATCTAGCTACTGCCATGGACCCGTAGTCCAAGGATGAACTACTCACGCATCACTCCGGAGGCAGGCATGGTGATGTAGAGCCCTCCGGTGATGATTCCCCTCTCCGGCAGGGTGCCGGGAAGAGCTTCTGAACCCTCCCGAGCTAGGGTTGACGGCGGCGGCGTCTCTGGAACTTTTCGTGGATAATGGCTCGGGTCTTTAGGGTTTTCACGTCGGGAAGAATAAATAGGCGAAAGGGCGGTGGCTGCGGAGCCACGAGGGCCCCACACCACCCCACGGCGCGGCAGGGGGGCGCGCGGCCCCATGGTGTGGGTGCCACGTGGCCCTCCTCCGTCTCTCCTCTGGACTCCGTCTTCGTGTTGGAAAAATAGGAGGTTTTGTCCAAGTTTCGTCCAATTCCGAGAATATTTCCAGACTAGATTTTCTGTAATACAAAAACAGCAGAAAACAGGAACTGGCACTGTGGCATCTTGTTAATAGGTTAGTCCCAGAAAATGCATAAAAATGTTATGAAGTGTATAAAAAACATGTAACAATTGGTATAATATCAACATGGAACATCAGAAATTATTGATACGTTTGAGACGTATCAATTGACACCGGTGCAAATATTCATGTGTGTGCTGACATTTCATTGTTTTCTTCTTATCAGGTCACAAGGAACGGATCCGTATTGATGGGGAATGGCGCAAGTGCTTCTGTTCTTGGTGTTGGCACGGTCGATCTGAAGTTTACTTCGGGAAGGATCGTGCAGCTCAAGAACGTGCAGCATGTCCCCGCCATCAAGAAGAATCTCGTTAGTGGCTCCCTTCTATGTAGAGAAGGGTTTAAGTTGGTATCTGAGTCTAATAAAGTAGTTGTTATGAAATATGGACTGTTTGCTGGAAAAGGCTATGAATGCGGAGGCTTGTTCCGCTTTTCTCTTGCTGATTTTTGTAATAAAGTCGTGAACAATATTCATTCGAATGTTAATGAAGCAGAAGTTTGGCATTCACGTCTTTGTCACATTAGTTTTGGTTGTATGACGCGGCTAGTAAAATCGAATTTAATCCCAAGTTTCACTTTAGCCAAAAGTTCTAAATGTCATTCGTGTGTACAAGCAAAGCAACTTCGCAAGCCCCATAAGGCTGCGGAGGAGAGACACTTGGCACTGTTAGAACTCATACATTCTGATCTATGTGAGATGAATGGTGTGTTGACTGAAGGTGGAAAGAGATACTTCATGACTCTGATAGATGATTCCACTAGATATTGCTATGTATATTTGTTAAGCACCAAAGATGAGGTCTACACTACTTTAAAATCTATAAGGCAGAAGTTGAGAATCAACTTGAAAAGAAAATTAAGCGAATCCGGTCATATCGTGGTGGAGAGTACTTCTCTAATGAGTTTGATTCTTTCTGTGCGGAACATGGTATTATTCATGAGAGTACGCCTCCCTATTAGCCCCAGTCAAATGGGGTTGCCGAACGGAAAAACCGTACTCTAACTGATTTGGTTAACTCCATGTTAGATACATCGGGTTTATCCAAGGCATGGTGGGGGGAGGCTATATTGACGTCATGTCATGTCCTGAATAAAGCTCCGACAAAAGACAATGAAATCACTCCATATGAGAAATGGGTGAAGAGAAGCACGACACTCTCATACTTACGTACTTGGGGCTGTTTGGCGAAAGTCAATGTGCCGATCCCCAAAAAGCGTAAGCTTGGACCAAAGACCGTGGATTGTGTTCATTTGGGCTTCGCTAAGAATAGCGTCGGCTATAGATTTCTAGTAGTGAAATCTGAGGTACCTGACGTGAAGGTCGGTACAATTATGGAGTCTAAAGATGCTACATTCTTTGAGGATATTTTTCCTATGAGAGATATGCCTAGCACTTCTAGACAGGAATCTGATGAGACTCCTGAACCTGCCATTCCTATGGAATATTATGAACAAACACATGATGAAAATCCTGAGAAGGATGACGAGGAAACCCTTGGTAGGGGCAAGAGACAGAGGACTGCAAAGTCCTTTGGTGATGATTTCCTTGTGTACCTTGTGGACGATACTCCCACTTCTATTTCAGAGGCTAATGCGTCTCCGGATGCTGATTACTGGAAAGAAGCGGTCCGTAGCGAGATGGACTCCATCATGGCTAACGGAACATGGGAAATTACTGAACGTCCCTATGGTTGTAAACCGTTGGGATGTAAGTGGGTGTTCAAGAAGAAGCTTAGGCCCGATGGTACAATTGACAAGTACAAGGCTAGGCTTGTGGCCAAGGGTTATTCCCAGAAAGAAGAGGAAGATTTCTTCGATACTTATTCACCAGTGGCCAGACTGACCACCATACGAGTATTACTCTCGTTGGCGGCCTCGCATGGTCTTCTCGTCCACCAGATGGATGTTAAGACGGCTTTCCTGAACAGAGAGCTAGACGAGGAAATCTACATGCAACAGCCAGATGGCTTTGTATTAGATGGTCAGGAAGGAAAAGTGTGTAAGTTACTGAAATCTTTATATGGCCTGAAACAAGCACCTAAGCAATGGCATGAGAAGTTCAATACAACTTTAACCTCAGCTGGTTTTGTTGTTAATGAAGCTGACAAATGCGTATACTATCGCCATGGTGGGGCGAAGGAGTTATACTGTGCTTGTATGTTGATGACATACTGATATTTGGGACCAACCTCAAAGTGATTGAGGAGGTTAAGTCATTTTTGTCTCAGAACTTTGAGATGAAAGACCTTGGTGTGGCTGATGTTATTTTGAACATCAAGCTACTGAGAGATAATGAAGGTGGGATTACACTGTTGCAATCCCACTATGTTGAGAAGATTTTGAGTCGCTTTGAATATTCAGACTGCAAAATTTCTCCAACACCATATGATCCTAGTGTGCAGATTCGAAAGTTCACAGGCACAGCTAAGGATCAGCTGAGATACTCTCAAGTAATTGGTTCACTCATGTACCTAGCGAGCGCTACAAGGCCTGACATCATGTTTGCTGTGTGCAAACTGAGCCGGTTTGTTTCCAATCCGGGTGATGTACATTGGCGTGTTGTTGAAAAATTATGCGCTATCTAAAGGTACTGAGAATTATGGACTTCACTATACTGGAAGACCATCAGTGCTTGAAGGTTATTGTGATGCGAATTGGATCTCTGATGCTGATGAGATGAAAGCCACAATGGGTTATGTGTTTACCCTTGGAGGTGGTGCTGTTTCCTGGAAGTCTTGCAAGCAAACGATCCTGACGAGATCGACAATGGAAGCAGAATTAACAGCATTGGACACATATGGTGTCGAAGCAGGATGGCTTCGAGACCTGTTGATGGACTTGCATGTGGTTGAAAAGCCAGTTCCGGCTATCCTTATGAACTGTGACAATCGGACAGTGATTACCAAGGTCAAGAGTTCAAATGACAACATGCAGTCTAATAAACATATAAGAATGAGATTAAAAGCTGTCAGACATTTGAGAAACTCCGGAGTGATAGCGCTGGATTATATCCAGTCGGCTAAGAATCTGGCAGATCCCTTTACTAAAGGGCTATCACGTGTTGTGATAGAAAATGCATCGAGGGAGATAGGGATGAAACCCACATGAGTTGCCATGGTAGTAACCCAACCTATGTGATCGGAGATCCCGTGAAGTAGGACCTGGGAAAACAAGCTAGTGGTTGACTGAGAGAGTATACTTTTACTAACCCACTCCGTTGGAGATGCACTACTCTCGGTAACTGTATGGCAGGTTGACGTTTGTCTTAATGTGTTCCAAGTCTTTGTATAAGCAAGACGCTATCCTACAGAGCGATCTTTGGAGGAACACACCTATATGAGCTAGACTGCTGGTCACAGTCTATGAGATTGGGTTGATCTCTAGGAAGTTCATGAATAGGTCAGGAGTGTGACTAATATGCTCCACCCGAGGGGTCAGCCTTCGGTAGCCTAGTACTGGTAAGACGTTTGGTGAAACTACTTTACGCCAAATTGACAATTCAAGTCATAGTCCATTGTCAGTTGTGAAGGAGTGTAGCTATTCGTTCTAGGTGGAGCTCAACCTTAACAGGTCTCCACTGAAAATACTGGTATATCAAAACAGTGCTTGGAACATAGAACAACATCATGGGTCTTTGGGATCTGGTGGGGGATTGCTGAAATATTGTTGAAATATTAGCATATAACAATTCCAGAAAAATCCTTAAAGGCCCATGCTGTCATGCGGTCAATTGAAATGTTTGTCTTAATGGAAAATAAATATGAGTTGAAACGTCTGTCTTAAATGTTCTTAAGTATGGGAGTTTTCAGAATTCATTGAGAGCTGAAACCTCCGTCTTAAGTGCTATTAAGTACGGGAGTTTCAGAATTCATTGCGCTTAATGGAGAATGAATTTGAGCTGAAACATTTTGTCATAAATGCTCTTAAGTACGGCCGTTACCAGTCTCTTAATTCTCCTCTTAATAGCGTGTATTTCCGTTGGACTTCGGTCTGCGTGTGTGTGCCTATATAAGAGAGGTCGCTCATCTCAAGCGCAGAACACAACACATACATCTGCTCGCGCCGCCACCATCGTTCCACATACTGTTGCTGTCATCGCTGATCCCATCCCGTCCACCGCGTACACGGCTGACGGGAGAGCAGGCCTCCGAAACTCCGCCTCTCCAGATCCTGTACGGGAGAGGGGCGATTAGGTTTTTGGGGAGCGTCTCCTACGCGACTGCTCGCTCCCGTTCATCTGCATCAACTACGTCGCGTCGTCTTCTTCATCACCATGGCCACCGACGCCGACAAGGCTGCTGTTGACAAGAGGATCGCCGACGAATCCACCGCCTCTGCTGCTGCGGCCAACTAGCCTACTGGAGGGTATAATATGTTTATCCTTCTTCTGATTATTTCCATGTCTGCAGTACGAGGGATATGCGTAGATGTTTCTACTATCTGTCTAGTACGTAGTTTTATCATCAAGTTTCAATATGTCATTAGCACTACTTTTGTCATGTTCATGATTTATTATTGGATTAATTTAATCGAACAATTGTCTATATACTCAACAGATTGTCGCCTTATGGAGAATGTGGTCGGTCGAATCAATAGCCAAATTGAAGTGCAAGAGTGATAGAGGATCTCGCCTTGATTGGGTCACAAGGCACACTATTGTGTAGGATACGTGTGGTAGACGTCGTGAGGAGAGTCCAAACCCCATGATAAAACTCTCCGGATGAAACCGTAGTTGTGGTTCAGACATAGGAAAACAATATGAGGTTGAACGTAAGAGAAAATTTTCTATGAAATAGCGTTCAAATTATCCAAAAGAAAAAAAATCCGTTTCTAATCCTGCTAGCCAAACAGATTTTTTTGTGTAGAGAATAGAATCTCTAAAATTATACAGTAATATAGGACATAGGAGGAGTGAGGATTTCGTGCTCCCGAGCTCCAATGACCTTGGTATTTAAAGAACGAGAAAGATAATTACGAGTTTCACAATTTTTTTAAAAAATCTCGGATGCGGCTAATGATGTATTCTATAAACTTGCAAAAAATCAATTTCAAATACTTTGTATTCTAAGCTATGTAAATACGACAAAAACGTCGATCTGAGTATGCATATTTTCAAATTTTTGTGTAGCTAGAAATACATAGTATTTTCATTTTTATCTGATACACCATCAGATACATCAGGATCTTTGTCAATATTTATCGAAACTCATAAATATTTTTTTATGAATATTTTAAATACCAGGATCGCTGGAATTCGGTACAGCTTTGCCCCCGTGGAGAAAGAAATACGTGGTGCTTCTAGGTCCCGCGCGCACACAATTATTGGCGTTGAACGAACTTATAAATCTGGAGTTTCAACGGAGATGGACTCGCGAGTCGTCACTTGTCAGGGAGCGGAGACCGGCCACGTCTCGGTCCGTGGCTTCGAGGAGAGCCGGCGGTACAGTGTCAGCGTCTTTTTGAGTGAGATCCGCTTGGTACTCTGTTTTTCGTTTCTTTTTTCTAGGTTATTACGGCTCGCCTCGCCGTGTCCCGCGTGTCTCGTAGTAGTACCGTCCGGCAACCATTTTTTTTTCGTCCATCGATCTGACCCTATCCACTCTCGCCGTCGCTTGTGCACTGCATCTCGATCAAAGCAGCACGAGCACACGCACGCTCTCACATGTTCGTCATGGGAGGGACGGTACTGAACACCACCGATACAATACTCGCAATAATGCACAGCGGGTTTCAGCATTCGTTTGTCGTCTGCCGGGGGCGTGCCAATCTGGGACGCACGCCGAGGCTGCTGCCTGCCCCTATCCTCGCCAGTCGTCACCCGTGCGGTGGAGAGCACGTCCTAGCAGCAGCCCCATCTGCATACGGTGGTATCGCCGCTCGATCCACTGCATGGTGCTGGTTGGTGAGCGCGTGTGGTGCAGCAAAATCCACACATGCACACCAAAAAGGACACAAGAAATAAAAAAAGTACTAGTAGTGAAAATATTGCTCCTGATTGGCTGATTCTTCTTCTATTACTACTCCATTAACACAAGCTGTTGGATATGAGGTGTGGCCTGTTAGGATGTGTTTGGTTGAGGGGGTATCCCCTAAGTGGTAGGGGTATCCCCTTTTTTAGTGGTTAGCATGTGTTTGGTTGAGAGGAGAGGGGTGGCAGGGGTATCCAGATTCGTCGAATATTCGTGCGAAACAGCGGCTCCGCTCGTCCCTCCAAATCGGTGGGATGGCGCTAACCAGCGCTGGCTCCCGCGCTAGCGTCACCCGAAAATATTTTTCGCGCGGTTTCCGCTCGCTCACCGCTCGCGATAGAAGAGAAAAAGGACCCAACCTTATCCTATTCCCCTCGTCTCTCCTCACATCCTCTCTGGCGAACCAGGCCGGCAAGAAATCGAGGCGGCGCTGGAACTCGCCGGAACGACTCCGGGACGGCAGCTGCGGGTAGCCATCTTCCTCTCCCCTCCATTCCCTTGATCGGCAGCGGCCTTCTCCCTCCCATCTCCTCACTTTCCCTCTTTTATCTTTTCAATCAGGGGCGGCGGCGGCGGCGAGGTATCGACGAGGGGAGACCACGGGCGGCAGCGACGGGACTACTCCGGGCGGCGTGAGGTACTTCCCTCCCTCTCCCATCGATTTCTTGGTCGGTAGTTGGGGTCCTGCTCCTGGCTCGCATCGATGTGACGGTCTGGATGGGAGACGGGCGGCCTGGGAGGGCGAGGGGCGACGAGGGAGTGGCCTGGGAGGGCGAGGGGAGACGAGGGAGTGGCCTCCGGCGACGAGGGAGTGGCCTGGGAGGGCGAGGGGCGACGAGGGAGTGGCCTAGGAGGGCGACGGGCGACGAGGGAGTGGCCTGGGAGGGCGAGGGGCGACGAGGGAGTGGCCTGGGAGGGCGACGGGCGGCCTGGAGGGCGACGATGGGATGAATGGCCTGGAGGGCGACGAGGGAGAGGGGCGTCGAGGCAGGGGCTCCACTCGCCCTGCCTCTCGTATGTGTGTTCTTCCCTCTGTACCTCATTTTCACATCCTCTTTTCTCTGGTTTGTGCAGGATTACGAGTTGGACCAGCAAATCAGCTTCTAGCAGTTGAGCAAGCATCTCAGTGGTATAAATCCAATCTTCTCTTTACAATTCAAGATGCATGATGTGTGTGATTGTATTATATATATGCAATGTTCAAATTTGGTCAGATTTGTTGTTGCATTGTTCAAGTTGTTTCTTTGTTAATTTCTATTGTAGATGGACAACAAGACAAGGATGTTAATTAATTCAGCAGTGGCATATATGTTTGTTTCAATGCTGACTTTGGTTGTGCAATCTAGAAAAAGAAAACGGAGAGAAAGAATTACTTATGCACCAAGAGATGAAACCGATAGGATGAGAAGAGAGTATCTAGATAACAAAGTATGGAAAAATGACACAACTTGTTTGAACATGCTTAGGCTTCGGAGAGCACCATTTTTTCGATTATGCCAACTCTTTAGGGACCGCAAGTTGTTGAAGGACACAATACATTCATCTATTGAGCTACAAGTAGCTATGTTCTTGCATACCGTTGGACACAACGTTAGGAATAGGGTAATTGGCTCCAACTTTGGTAGATCCGGTGAAGTTGTTAGCCGTTATTTTAAAAGAGTCCTCCATGCCATTGGTGAGCTGCGAGATGAGCTTATTAGGAAGCCATCATTGGACACTCCTGCCAAAATAGAAGGGAACCATCAATGGGATCCATACTTCAAGGTATGAGATGGTGTGTCAACAATTATTTGTTGTAAGCATGGTGATGTCTAGATCATAAACTGTTTCTTTTTGCACTCAATAGGATTGTATTGGAGCTATTGATGGAACACATGTGCGAGCCTCCGTTACCAAAGATATGGAGGATTCTTTTCGTGGTAGAAAAACCCATACCACACAAAATGTGATGGCGGCTGTTGATTTTGATCTTCGGTTCACATATGTGTTGGCTGGTTGGGAGGGGACAGCACATGATGCACTTGTATTACGTGATGCTTTAGAGCGTGAGAATGGTTTACGTGTCCCACAAGGTAATAGATTATCAACCAACTGTCAATCGTAATATTTGTATAGCATCCAAATAACTCAAATGTCCCTCCTATGTTAGGAAAATTTTACCTAGTTGATGCTGGATATGGGGCCAAACCGGGGTTCATGCCTCCATTTCGACGTGTGAGATACCATTTGAATGAGTGGGGAAACAATCCAGTGCAAGATGAGAAGGAGCTGTTCAACCTTAGGCATTCTTCTCTACGTGTGACCGTAGAGCGTGGATTTGGGTCACTCAAGAGAAGATTCAAAATCCTTGATGATGCCCAACCATTTTTTCGCTTTCCTACTAAGTAGACATTGTTGTAGCTTGCTACATTCTTCACAACTGGGTTATAAATGATGGGATAGACGAATTTAGCATACCCGAGGATGAATGGACACCAAATATTCAGCATGCCTCAACATCAAGTGGCCAAGCACAAGAACTTTTATACATGACTAATTTTAGGCAAGAGATTGCTGATCAAATGTGGGAAGATCGACAGAACTACTTGCACCAACAAAATATGTAATCATTGCTTGCTGTCCAATGTTTGTAATGACATTTCATTTGCTGTAATGAAGTGTGTAATGACATTTTATTTGCTGAAATGAAGTTTGTAATGACATTTTATTTGCTGGAATTAAATTATATGGAGATTTCTGCTTGCTGATCTTGTTTCTTTAATGTCCTATTGTTGCTGAAATTGTTTATTTATGTCTAATATACAATCTAAATGTGTTCTTTTGTGTTCAATATTGTAGGAAATGGAAAATAAGAAAGTTGCATGGACACCTACCATGTCAGCATACATGCTTGCTAACCTCTGTGATGTTGTGGCTAAGGGCACTAGAACATCTAGTGGCTTCAAGAAGTGTCACTATGTTGCTTGTGCCAAAGCTTTGAATGATCACTTTCATCTTAACTTGACTCACACAAATATCAGTGATCATAATAGGACATGGAGGAGGAAATATCAGAAGATTGTGAAACTCAAGCAATTGAGTGGTGCGGGATGGGATGAAGAGAAGTTCATCATTGTTCTTGATCATGAGCATTACACAAACCATATTCAGGTCAAATACTTGCTGGAATCTATATGTTTCTTGTCAAATAGTCGCTGAAATGAATCATTTTATGCCTATACATTTTCGAAATGAGTCCTTCTATGCCTATATATTGCTGGAATGTGTATCTTTTGTGTCAAATGCTTGCTGAAATGAGTCCTTCTATGCCTATTTATTGCTGGAATGTGTATCTTTTGTGTCAAATGCTTGCTGAAATGAGTCCTTCTATGCCTATATATTGCTGAAATGTGTCTCTTTTGTGTCCAATACTTGCTGAAATGAGTCCTCATATGCCTATATATTGCTGGAATGTGTAACTTTTGTGTCAAATCCTTGCTGAAATAATTTATTTGACCTCTAACAGGACCATAAAGAGGATGAACCTTTTCTTAACAAGCCAATTGAGCATTATGGTGAGATGGCTACAATTCATGGAGGAAGCATGGCCACGGGTCAATATGCTAGAGGATCAAGTGACCCTCTAGCAGGACACAATGTGATTCATCTTGATGAAGATGCTGCTGCCACCGTTGAAGAAGCTAGCCAATCACAAACTGTGGGTGAGTCCTCGGCTCCCAAGCATAAAAAGGACAAAGCTAATCCTTGTGGAGATGAGGGGCTGCAAGCAACTCTCCTTGCATGTAGTGAAAGGTTGGCTGTAGCCATAGAAAAAACTGCTACCACCGACAACAACTCTCCATTGGACCTTTGGGAGAACATGAAGACACTCCCAGATTTTGGTTTGGATTTTCTTGCCCACTACTATGCCTACTTGGTTGAAAATCCTCGTATCGCAACAGCATTCCAAGTGTTGGAGAAAGATCAAAAGATGGTTTGGGTTTCTAGGTATATCAAGAATACCTTTCCAGACTTTGTTCCATATGTTGATCCAAGTGATGGAGAAGCCTAAGGTTGAAGGCTGATTGCTTGTGGTATTTATTTTGTGCTTTTGGTGACAACCAAACATTCGTCTATAGGTTGTATGGACTTGTGACTTCTCAAACAACCAAACATTGGACTATGGGTTGTATTTTTTGCATGTCAGCTGAACTTTGATCTCTCTTCTTGGAGTACGACATGTAAAGAGTTGTAACTAGGCTAATATTGTTGAATTATGATGTTGGACTTTTAATATCAATTTTATGTACTTATTTCGAAATTGTGATTGTTCTTCTTCTTTTTCTTCTTCAGATTATTGTTGTCAATGAGTTCAAAAATATTGTGAGATATGTTGTGAAACATGTTCTGATATGATCATGTATAGAGGTAATCTCACCATACTATCAAAGAGGTCACCACAAACAGTCTATCCTCAATCCCCAACCATATTTCACCATTCCAACCAAACAAAAAATGGTTATCCCATATTCTCAACCAAAAAAAAAAAAATGGTTACCCCTAACCAGCTGGTTGGGGATATCCTTATCCCCTAACCATACCCTCCAAACCAAACACACCCTTAGTTTGTGTCTAGATTCCCTTGTTTCAGCCTCAGACGATGTTCCTTGAGTTAGAGTGAGCGGTTCTTTAACCGCGCATTGTATTGTTTTTGGGTCCGATTTTACTAATAACTGGATCAATTCTATTCTCCTACTAATGCATAAGCAGAGCTCTTGCTATTTACCGTCAAAAAAATACAAGCTGTTGTCTCACGTCCCACGTCTATATAGCTTTCGGAGCACGAGGTGAACTGAACCCAAATCAATCGCTACTACTCCTTTGACTGCTCGAGATTGTTCAGTTCACCATCCTGCACCAGTTGGCTTTCAGCTTTAATCACATTTGGTCTCCACCGTTTCCGTGCATAGTCAACGTGCATGATCGGGTCTGGCCTCACCTTGCAACATCAACCGGCCGTGTGCATCATTTTGATGCAAAGACTGGGCGATGTTCCCATTTCTGAAAGAAAAAAATTGCAACGTCAAGGCATTGCTCTTGCATGCATGGAAGAACAGGTCTCCGCTTCTGACGGGAACTTCTTAATCCCCACATGCATGGGCCGTATTAACAACGACGAAATATCTGCACCGTCTTGTCCGCTGCGCCGACAAGATTGCAAACTCCCGTCTGAGAACGGCAATATTGATCGTCTACATATGGAAGCAAAAGAAGATGATACGCACTTGCTTGCTTGCTTTAGACCACTTGAGTAACTAATTAAGTAGAGGGCGAAGAAGGAACGAAACGCATCGATAGACGCAGTTGGTGCGCACTGATCCTTTTCCACTAATCGACACCGGCCGCCTTCTCGTGCTCGAAATCATGCAGCGCCTCATCAGCTCGATCATTTTCTCCTCGTCAAAAGCTCGCCCGCTCATTCGCCTCGTTGCCTGCCAGTAACAAGAAAGATTGCACATTTCAGGAAAGAAATTAGGTCCAAGGTGACCCCAAAAACCGATCTTGCAGACACATGTAGTACATGCACCCATGCAAAGCAGCGGTTTTTTTTTTGGAGGTTGGGTTAGAAGCTCTCACACGATCGAGCTGCTCGTTAACTGCCCCGTAAGCACCCCATGAGCCAAGGTCAAGAACTCCAGGAGACGCAAATGCCTGGTGTTGCTAAATCAAGTCGGGGATGACGTCCAGTTCTTTCCCGATTTCTGGTTTTGCCATCGACTACGAGCCACATATTCTCGGCACATCGAACAGACAGTAAGAGTGCCGACACGGTTATGTCACTGTATTTGTCTCGACGCCCAACAGCTCCTCAGCTCCATTGCCAGCTCGGTGAAAACGCCCGTCCCTATATTACACTGTTGTGTCTGAACGTGGTTTCGTCAGAAGTCGGTGATCGACTTAGTTAGGTTGTTTTTATCTGGGCATAGTTGTAGCTGTTAGCCGGCAGCTACATCGTTGACGCTGTGAAAATATTCAGCGCTCTGATGAATGGTCGGCAGCGTCGGTGCATAAGCAGCGATTGATTATACTACTGCTCGTGAATCACTTATGACGATTGGCCTAAAGCCTGAGCTGCTATGTGTGTAGCATTATTGTTTTTTTTAACGAGACAAAAAACCTGACATTTTCATTAATGAAAAGAAAATAGTTGACCGGTTAATTAACGAGAAAGTAGCAAAAAAAAAAACTTGAACAAACACCCTCCCCAATTACCATGTAGCACAACCGTCGCCAACTACCCTGTTAACACACAGGTTGCATGCATACCGCCGAAAACAGGAGACACAGTTAGGTTGTCATTAGTGTCATCATCATCATCACTTTTCAACGACTTCGATTTCACCGGTTCCATCATTTAGGGAGATCTCGCCAAAGCGGCCTGCCTATGCCAACCAAATGGCCTTTTGCTCAGAAGACTGTCAATTCTGATTTTCATTACGACCTCCGGAGAGGTGGTGAGCAGGACCCGTCGACGAAAAATCTTCGCGACCAGAGCACCCCAAGCAACTCATCGTACACCGTCTGCAATAGCTCCAACTTCATAGCATGAGATGTCCAACATGAAGACAAGTCAGACACGCCAAAACAAGAAGCTGACTAACAAAGTCGTGTCGTGACCAAACTCCATCACACACTATTGTCGTTGTTGCCACACAAGACACCACACAGAACCCACCCATCGTCCATGAGGGCACTTGCCAATCGCGATGTTGTGCATGTCCATCTCCAGAAAAGCGTGAAGGGGATCAAAGATTTTCAAGACGACGTCCTAGAGAGGGAAACCACGTGGCAAACGCCGTCGCCCGAGCCTACGCTAGCTAGGATCTGGACATCTAACTAAAGAACATGACCTGGGTTGAGGATGTCAAGTTACTCCAGGACGGCGCCTTCAAGGAGGTGTACTGTGTCCATAGATGCCGCTGCCGTGGGCCGGTAGACTTTGGCAAATCTCAACCCGGAGTCAACTAACAACCACCACCCATGCAGCTCACCTCGTCTCCAGCAGCAATTGGAGAGTCAGATCTAGTCATCGAAGCCACCACCACCAACCTAGATCCGACAAACACCAATATAGCACCGCCACGGTAGAAGAGGGAGCCTCTAGCAGCACCACCGTAGACCTGAGCCTGAACGGGAGGCGGCCACCAAACCCATCTCGCCGGAAGCCAGGGGCGAAGCCTACAAATTATGTCGTTGGTGTTAGTCTTCTATATGTACCGGTGTCATCGCATATAGTTAAGAGCATTTTGCCATTTTCAAAAAGGATTAGTACAATTTAAATGGTGTCATTTGACACCATTGATTACATACCAGATCCGCCCCTGCTGGAAGCAGTACATTGGCCGATGCCCTCCAACACCTGCCACCGCCATCGTCCCTCATGCCGGATGCCGAAGCACTTGGCCACCCGAGCTTCAAACCCTATAGAATGAGATGTCATGTAGCGCAACACAACAGCAAATTTGTATTGACAAACTATAGAATGAGACGCCTGAGCTTCCAAACTTGTAAACACAACGTAGCATCAAATATTGGATTTTCACTGTTGTTCCTTCCTTTGGCGTCTTGTAAAGTTCCATACCTTTTTTTTCTTTGAAAGGATAAAGTTCCATACCTTAGTTGCTTCTCTTGTCCATCGCTTCAAAATATAATGGTTTGGTAATAACTTGATATCTTAATGGATTCGTTAATTTAAAACCGGACTCATTTCGAATATTCATTACGTGGAGAACTTTCAAAGCATGGCAGTCCCGCGTAAATGCTCTGTTTTGCCTCCTCTGCTTCGAACTAGGCCTTAGGTGGGCTAACAAAGTGGGCCGGGCTGTTTCCTCTGCCGTTGAGAAAGGGAAGGGAAGCAGCAGCCGTGGGATCAAGATTGGGTGGCATCGGGCATGCCCAAGGCAGGGTGTGAAGTTAGAGAATCCGCGCCGGCGGCAGCACTGCAGCAGGCGAAGCGTGCGAAGCCGCTAGCGGCAAGCCGGCAACCTGGCGAGTGGCGACGGCGCAATCGAGCGAAACCCTATTTCCACCGCACCCCCTCTCGTCACCGGCTGCCATTCCCAACCGGCCGTGCTTGCTCTCATCTGGTAATCGCAGAACCACATCCTCTCCCCCCACTCCGATAAATTTAATTCTAGACCCGAGCTGCGCGATCGAGCTTCTTTCTACCGATTTGCGAAAAAGTACCATAGTTGGTTCACTCTAGTTCGAACAGATCTTCGGTAATATGTCTAAAATATTGATCTGCTGTACATGCTTCAGCTTCAATCATCCATACTTTCGGTCCTGAGTGTCAGTGTGAAACACCCTTGTGTGCTATGCTCATTTTATCTGCAAACATTTACCATGTTTCTCGTGTACATAAGCCCTCATTTTGTCACCATGGTCTTGGACATCAGCGTTGGCCATTACTGAGTGTCACGATTACAATGTACTATCAGGCCCCATTTTGTCCAATTATCTTTAAATTCAGTCAGATAGTACTTTTAAATTCCCTGAAATTCATTATCTTTATGGCGAACTCTCGGCTCTTTTTGCCGAACGATAAAAGGGCCACTAAGTGTAGTTTTGAGGTTTCTTTGAAAAGCCTAGTGTTCCAGTCTCATGTTGCCTAGTGTAAATTCTCTAAATAAAAAGTCTGACACTAACAAGATATGGTAAGGGCATGGATTGTAATTCTGCACTTGCTTTCAGGCAAATAAATACTGAAACTGAAATCCCACCCCTGTTAGTCATAATGGATATAACGCACAAAAATAAGGCAACTGAAGCTGCTTATGATGAAAATAGTGGTCAAGCGAAGGATGTATCAAGCATGGAAGAAAATGATCCTTGGAATCCTCCCAATCCTCCTTGTGCACCTGGTCCTTCTAAAGACTTGACTGGCCATATCAAATTAATCAAGGAGGTGCGGTAACTAAACCTCCTTTATGATATTTCGCTCTACTTATGTTTCCTTTTCTTAGTCATGCGTCTTCATGCTTGTACATTCTCTCTTTCAGTAGATGATTCAAAAAGAGGCTTTCCTTGCTGCCTACAGAGCAACCCATACAATCATCCCAGACCGTTCTCCTGAGGTTTTTTGCTGTCTATGTTACTATAATTGGATTGACAAATCATTTAGTTATAACTTTATGTGTTTTCCCTATGTTACGATAAATGGATTGAAAAATCATTTCGTTATAACTTTATGTTTGTGTTATGTTGTCACATGATGCATTGCAGCTTTTCTTTTGCTTTTCCTATTATAATTTGTTGATTGGATCATTGATTACCTTTTCACCATTTTCATTTTTGTATGGATAATTCTAGTCGACGAATGATGCCTTTTTCGATAAATTGTCCCGCTTCGTGCCCATCCTGGAAAAGGATAGTGCCAAGCTTTTCCTCAAATTATTCAAGCATGACAAGGGGGGCTTGGCTTGGGGTTTCGTCATAACCCCACATACCTTCAATCAGATGATTGTGCAAAATGCCCTGCCATGTGCAAAAGTTGCCTTGGAGGAGGGTAAAGCTCTTGAGCTCAATGGGAACCGCGCCAATCCCAACTACATGAACCCATCTGGGTACTTTCCCTCCGCCAAGCTGCTGAAATGTTCTCTGCTGACATGATCAAGTTGCTGTTCTGCTATGGTGCATCGGCCGATTTGCGCACGGCTGGACCTGAAGTCAACGAGGGCCTACTCCCACTGCATGTTGCAGTTGAGAACGCTTGTCGGCATAAGTTTCTTGAGGAGAACCTGTTACCTGACAAAGAGAAGAGGGACTATTTCTACAGGCTCATTCAACTGCTGTGCTTACCTGAAATGGTTTGTCCCACTTTCCTGTTGACGCATAGTGCCATTATTTCGTCAACTACATTTGGCAGCTCCATATTCTGTGCGTACCATAATGGTTTGTCTCAGATTCATCCCAGCATGAATCACTAATTCTGCAGCATAACAAGTGGAATTTCTAGCATGTCACCACTGATATAGTTCTCAAATACAGAATAGTTTCTCTGCGTACTTTTTTTTTGTATAATTCATGTTGACACAACGATTTTTTTAATCAAGATAAGGAAGCAGTGACTCCAAGTTGCTGTTAACAAATTTGAATGTTCAATTTTCTCATGCTTGGCGGTGAGAACACTGGTGGAAGTTACTCGACATTACTTGCTTGTGTATAATGCCAAAGGCACTCAGTTTTTGTTCCATGTTCGTTTTTGCAGAAGATCTTCTTGGATACAGTCAGGCTGATTGCAGAAAGAACAGATGATCTACTTGCTGAGGTCTGGAAATACATAAAGGATGGAAAGATTGCCGAAACAGCAGTTTTGCTCCTGGCGGCTCAAAAGAAGATCCGCATGACACATGGAGATGGGTTTTTTATTATCATTAACCTATGTATAAAGGATGTCCTTGCCATAGATTTGGAATTTCTCAAAACAGAAAAAGAAAGAAGCCGAAGGTGGAGAAAAATCTTAGGCTTAGGGCATTGGACCTTGTTTTTGTAATTTCCGAAGCTGGTGAAGGTCTTGATTCATATATTCGGGCGCACCCAAAGGTATCAAAATGTTTGTATTTGTAGCTACAGTACATATATTCTTGTCTTTTTTCTATATATGCATTTAATATGTAAGTGTTGGCTTTTAGAAAATCAATGCATTAATCTGATCAATTAAAATTATGGAAATAATCACATCGATGGAGACAAAGAACAAAACATACAACGTTCCTAGAGTCATTATAGGTTGAATTAGGATCTTTAAACAACCATGTCGCTTAAAATTCTTCATTCAGAACGTAATTCCATCAGCTGAACAACTGCAATATTTTTTAACAATTTAAATTTAAAAGGAACGATAAACTCAGATGTGCGTCAAGATCTAGCATTGAACTTGCCATGTCATATCATTTATTTGTTTGCCAGCCCATTTAGAACTGTTTTGTATATGCCTTGTTTGGGGGAAGATTCAGCCTATGATTATACCAACCAGATTATTAAGTTTGCCAATGGGGCACTGCTTGCCTTTGAATTAAGCTCAAACTACCTTACTGGCAGCAGGAGATGAGCATATCTGTGAAAGGATTGGATATATTAGCATATTTTTGTGTTGGGGAGAGGAAGGTTAAGAAGATAAATGAAGTAGAAAGTATAACAAAAAGTGCTTGCATGACATATTACAAAAATAGCCGTTCTTGTATTATGTTAATTATTAAATGATTCCATTGCAACCACTCTTTCCAGCATCTCCCGTTACAAGTGGTTATTTGGTAAGTGCTCATTACAGTGCCATCAGCTGATTCATGTGGTATCTAGACTGACCCTCTCATAGAGCCGTTTTCTTATACAAGTTTAAACTTTAAAGTGTCATGCAGGTGCCCCGTGCGATGCAGGTATCACATGTTGAGGTCATTGAACGTGTATCATCGATTCTCAAGAACCATGGTTTTTTTCCTACTGGAGAATGCATCTACATTGGAAACCTGTACTTCTTTTCCATCTTTTTCATCATTATATTTTTGCATATAAATATACAGTTGCATTATGTTGATTAAATATTTACCCCTATTTGTTCTTGTAGCGGCCCCTATGAGCAACAATTGTCCAGATTGTCCGATGAAGAGCTACCTGACAAACATGATGTGTGTACTACAACTGAGAGGGTAATATATTCCAAAACTGGTGGATTTATATTTTTCTTCAGTATGCTTGTTCAGTATCCAAATTCTGTCCAGCAGGGTATCACCCTCAAACTTAATATTGGTTGAACAAATGGAATTGGCACTAGAGATGTAATTTTTAATGTTCTGGTCTTCTGGCATGGGTTGAATGTATTAACCGAAATTTAGCCCAAACTGTGTGATGTTAGCTGTATTGCGGCAACCATTGGATTACCATACATAGGTAGTGAAAAAAGATCAATAATGCTTTGTTTTTGTTTCATAATTCTTAGTTTTTTCATTTAAACATGGTGAAATTCAAACCTTTTACTTCCCTAATCTAGGTATATTTTGTTGATGACCGGTAAAAAGGTAGATAGAGATTTCCAAAAAATTATCAGGATTTGGCACCTGCGAACAATTTTGAATTAAGAGATTGAAATATTTTCTGAATCAAGGCCTCCTGGTACAATGAATCCTACTTTATGGTTTATACTCTGTTATTTGTGGCCAGCTTATATTGCATATAAGATTAAATGGTGCAGTTGCTATTTTGTAGTATTCCTACTATGATTTACATTTCTAAGATGCTGATGGAACTGAAGTGTTTCACATAAACCATATGCCAAAGGCAGAATTGAGAAAATGAACAAATAAAATGTGTATGTTTAAATTTGAATAGCATTGATAACTAAAAAGTGGAACTGGATAAACTGGAATAGCTTTTGGTTGCAATCTTCTTGGGGGAATCTAAGGTCACTAACACTGCTACTCCGTTATAGAATTAACATCCATTGGAGCTGACAGCTGGGGTCTCATCCACTTGTTAGTGCCATACTGTTTGCTGAGTTTTGTGACTTGCATGATCTCTGTGATGAGGCTCAATAATGTATACCACCGGTTTACAGTGGAATTTACTCAATGCCTGCAAGAAAAATTGCTCTTTTCTCTTGAATTCTAAAATATGACTTGATTTGTGAGGTAAAGGTAATAGCAATCTCCAGAGGCAATATCGATGGCATGTGTCCATATCACTTCACATATTCCTTAAATAAAGGATATTAGTTCAGCTGCTTGCCATGCCACTTAAGTGATATACTCTTGAAAAGTAATATCTGAAGACACCACATATTTCAGGGTAATCCAAATAATGTGAAACGTGTCAGTGGTTATGGTGAAATATTTTATGCATTGGGGTTTCTAGATCGACATTTATTGACCGTTGATATAGGCTGCCAGAAAGAAACAACCTAGAGGATGGGAGCTGGAATATACGAGGAGAAGCTTCTTCCCACATTGGAATTCAGTTCTATCCTAGTAGCACGAAAGGGAGTCTCCCATGATAAGATTGCAAACCATTCAAGAGACCGAAGAAAATTGGCATAAAAGATCCTGTCCAATTCCAAACAACAATCTTGGTTTGTTGGGAAGAATTCCACAATTAACACGGAATCAACAATCAAGAAGGTTGTTCGTGTAGTTTAGAGAGGTGGTGGCTGACCTGGGGAGATGCACAACTTCTGTCTATTCTTTTAGGGTTTCTCACTGAGGGTCACATACATATATCAGCTCCTGATAGGCTGAGAGTAAATGGGCCACATGGGCCAGAAACAGAAAACCCCTTTTAACAGTTCAACACTCCCCCAAGATGGGATAGATATCCATCATCCCCATCTTGTCACATGCCAAATTGCAATCTTTTGCTCCCAGTCCTTTTGTTAAACAATCTGCAATCTGTTGTCCGGTGTTCACATAATCAATCTTGATAATTCCAGCATCTATTTTCTCCTTGATAAAGAATTTGTCAATCTCTATGTGTTTGGTTCTGTCATGTTGGACCGGATTATTTGCTATGCATATGGCTGACTTGTTATCACACCAAACATTCAGGTGTCCATCTTTTAGCACCCACTTAAGAGATTTCTTACCCATAGCATATCACTCAATCCTTGAGACATGGCTCGGTATTCTGCTTTAGCAGTTGACTTTGATACAACTGGTTGCTTTTTGCTTCTCCGTGACACCAAGTTACCTCCAATGAACACACAGTATCCTGAAGTTGACCTCTTGTCATCAAGGCAACTTGCCCAATAAGCATCGCTGTAGCCATCAATCACTAGGTGTCCACTACTTCTGAACCATAGACCCTTTCCGGGAGTCCCTTTTAGGTACCTCAAAATTTGATATATTGCATCCAAATGACCCGTCGGCCTTGTATGACATAGATATAGCGGCTTTCCAACGAGTTTCTGATAATTTTCCTTTTCCACCAATTCACCATCTTCGAATGATAATTTGTATCTATGGGAGTTGTGGCTGCTCGGCACTGCATCATTCCTGTTTCATTCAAGAGATCGAGTACATACTTGTGTTGCATCAATGCTATGCCTCTTGCCGATCGAGCAACTTCTATACCAAGAAAATACTTGAGTTGGCCAAGGTCCTTCACCTCAAATGTGTTACTGAGACACCGCTTCAATCTAACTATTTCAGCTTCATCATCACCAGTAATAATAATATCATCCACATAAACAGCCAGAATAGTAATCTTATGATTTGAATGTTTGTAAAACACCGTGTGATCACCATTACACTGTCCATATCCCATATCACACACAACCCTTCTAAACTGATCAAACCAGGCCCTTGGAGATTGTTTCAGACCATAAAGAGCCTTTTTCAATTTGCACACTTTACCTCCATTTCCTGCTGCAGCCATTCCTGGTGGCACCTCCATATACACCTCTTCCTGTAGATCACCATGCAAGAAAGCATTTTTTACATCAAGCTGATACAATGGCCATCCAAAATTTGCTGCGCATGCTATCAGGATCCTCACAGTGTTCATTTTGGCCACAAGAGCAAATGTTTCATCATAGTAAATGCCATATACTCCCGTTGCAACCAGCCTTGCCTTATACCTTTCAATTTTCCCTTCAGGATTTTGTTTGACTGTAAATACCCACTTGCATCCAACCGCTCTCTTTCCCTCTAGTAAGTCAGTCAACTCCCAAGTTTGATTCTTCCTCAATGCTTCCAACTCTTCTCTCATAGCTGCACACCATTTAGGGTCTTGTTGTGCTACTCTGCAATCAGTAGGAGTAGACACTAATTGGAGAGAGGCAACAAATGTTCGATAAGAAGACAAGGTTTCATACGAAACATAGTTGGTAATGTCATGAACATTAAGGCCATACCTATCCACAGATCTGATTGTAGCTGCTCTAGTCCCCTTTCTAAGTGCAATTGGTAACTCTACCGACCCCTCACTCACATTTGAATTTGCATCCGGGTGTGCACTAGAAGATTGTTCTTCCTCTTGCATGTGTGGCTCCTCCTCCAGGTGATTGCCGCCCGCTCAACATTCTCCCCCTGTTCAACAATCTCATGGCGGTGCGTCCTTGTGTACACATGAAGCTGTTTTTCTTGGCCCCGTTGTTGCGCAGTTGCACCATCAATTTCATGAGTTGGAATAGAGATGGGGACTGATCCAATCATCAACGGAGGAGACTGCCTCTCTGTAGGTGTTACCGTAGTTGCTGGTGTGACTGTACTCTCCCCTCTTGACCATCAGTCGAAGGAGACAGATGATCAAGCCCTTCGAACAACATGCTCAAATCTGTTTTTTCACCATAAAAGGTTTCAGACTCACGAAAGGTAACATCCATACTCACAAACGTTCTGCGCTCAGTTGGATTCCAGCATTTGTATCCCTGCTGCCCAGAAGGATAGCCAATAAAGATGCATTTCACAGCCTTGGGGTCGAGCTTGCTCACTGAGGGTCTGTGATCTTTAACAAAGCAAGTGCAGCCAAAAACCTTGGGAACAACATTGAACTTGTTTTCACCGAATAGAAGCTCACATGGAGATTTCATGCCAATAATTTGTGAAGGCGTGTGATTAATAAGATAGGTAGCAGTTAGAACAGCCTCACCCCACAAAAATTTAGTTACATTCATAGTGTACATGAGTGACCGAGTTGCCTCCAATATGTGGCGATTCTTTCTTTCAGCCACTCCATTCTAGGGAGGTGTATCCGGACAGGAAGTCTGGTGCATGATGCCTTTCTCTGATAAGAATCCTCTGAATCTCCTGTTAACATAGTATGTCCCATTGTCAGTTCTAAGCATTTGCACCTGCACCTTAAATTGAGTGTTCACATATGCACAAAAGTCCTGGAAGCACTGAAACACCTCATCTTTGTGGCGTAAGAGGTACACCCAAGTCATGCGAGTATAGCAATCAATGAAGGTTACAAAATATTTCATTCCATTGATAGACATACTAGGACATGTCCATACATCAGAGTGCACAAGGGTGAAGGGAGCTATACTTCTGAGCCCCTTACTCACATAAGATGTTCTGGTATGTTTAGCATACTCACATGCATCACATTTTAGTTTACTCATGTCTAGTCCACTCATTACATCAGGAAAGACTCTAATCATCTTATCAAAAGAAATGTTCCCCATACGGCAATGGTGAATCATGGCCTTGGTCTCCTTGTCACCTTGGACCGCTGCGAGCACCACCGAGTATCCCAGGAACTCGGGCTTCTCTCGGTCCAGGTACCATAGCCCTCTACGCCTGATTCCTTCCCCAAGCTTCCTTCCAGTCCTCCTCTCCTGAATCAAACACATTTGCTTATAGACAGTAATGCGACAATCGATCTGATCAATCAAATTACTCATTGAGATCAAGTTTACTGGAAATGCAGGCACATATAGGACAGAGGATAACTTTATGCTAGTTGAACAATGGACATCACCAACACCTTGTACAGGTTGGGCAGTACCATCTGATGTTTGAATGGTTTCGTGATATGTTGAAGGATACTGATTGTATAACTCAAACTCTCTAATATTACCAGTAACATGCCTTGAGGCTCCACTATCTAGTACCCAACCAGAATTATCTTATGAGCAACTAGAGAGGCTTTTTCAGTGTTACCTTTGTCGGTGTAGACAAAGTGGGCAAACTGGCCGAAGCTTGTTTTTCCTTGCTGTCCACCTTTCTTCACTTCTTGTTTAGTTACACTTCCTTGATTTTGAGAAACTATTGATTGATCTCCCTCCATGACTGTCATGTTAGCTCTGGGGCCTCCTTGTGGACCACCTGAGTTGTGATAGTAACTTCCTCCATATCTGCCTCTAGTTGCACCTCTACAGTATCCCCTGTTGTGCCTGCTGCCTCTAAAACCTCCTCTGCCTCGACGCGGTGGAGCAGTGCATTGATGGCTTAGGTGACCATTCACTCCACAAGTGTAGCAGTCCCTAGTCTCTTGCCTCTCGGACACATGATAGGCAGGCTTGTGTGTGAATTCTCCCTTTTCATTGCATTTTAGTCTTGTCTCCTCTTGCGTAATGGCAACAATAGCAGATTCAAGTGAAGGTAACTGAGTTTGGTGCATCAGACTTGCCCTTCTATTCTCAAAGTTTGGGTTCAATCCCTTTAAAAACTTCGGCACCCGCCTGCCTTCAATCTATTTCTTTGCTGCCACAACACATTCAGAATGAGCTAGCACCAAAGGATCGAGATGATCCAAATCTGCCCATAACTGCTTCAGCTCCCCCACATAGGTCATCACTGATATTTCACCTTGAGTCGGATCATGCACTCTGTCCTCAAGTTGGGAAATCAACACCACATTTCCCTTACCAGAATACATCTGAGATAAAGCTTCCCATACCTCCTTTGAAGCAGAAAGTGCTTCAACTGATGCAGCAACCGATGGAGTTGAGGAGCTGAGCAACCACACAAGTATACCTGAATCAGTAGTGCTCCATTTCTTCCACTCAACACCCTTTTTGTCTGCAGGTTCATCAACTTCTCCCAGCACATTTGGCGTCAATTCCAGCTTCTGCACTCCCTCTACCCGAGCTCCATCTGCTGCCTTGGCCGTAGTAGCACCTTCTCCATTTCTGGCGGTGAGAATATCCGCCAGCCTGTCCAGCGTCTTCGTCACTTCGTCTCCCATGGTTGAGCTGTGCCACAACACTCCCTTGATGCAGAACTACCAGATCCGCTTCTGCTTGCAACAGATCCGGTCACTCCATCTCCGTCTTCAACCTTAGCTCTGATACCATGTAGTTTAGAGAGGTGGTGGCTGACCTAGGGGGAGATGCACAACTTCTGTCTATTCTTTTAGGGTTTCTGAAAGGATCGTATGACACCTAGAGGGGGGTGAATAGGAGAACGGTGATTTGGAGCTCGGGCTCCATGGAGCCCTTTTTTTCAAAAAAAATCAAAAATTTGAAAACTTTTCAAAAAATTCCGAAAAAAATCGTGCATGTACCTGACCATGGTAAGCACCGCCGTGTGAAATTTCGCACCGAAATGACATCGTATGCGCCCGGTACAAAAATGACAAATTTCTGACAGAAAATTCAAATTTTGGATCTCATTTTCTGTCCGAATTTTGTCATTTTTGCACAGGGCGCATACGATGTCATTTCGGTGCGAAATTTGTCACGGTGGTGCGTACCATACTCAGGTACGTGCATGATTTTTTTCGGAATTTTTTGAAAAGTTTTCAAATTTTCAATTTTTTTTGAAAAAACGGGCTCCATGGAGCCCGAGCTCCAAATGGACTTTCCGGGGTGAATAGGTGCTACTTCAATTTTAGTACTTTTTCAAATTAGGCTTGACACAAAAGGTAAATTCTCTAGATATGCAACTAAGGTGAATTTACCTATATGACAAGCTAGCAACTAAACAAGATACACGAAGTAAAGACTATAAACAAGGATAGAAGTAACCGAAGTGAAAGCACGTGGAGACACGGATGTAATCCCGAGTTCCTCCTTTTTAGGGGAGTACGTCTCGTTGGAGAGGTGTGAGCTACCACGAAGGTCAAAACTCAACCGCCACAAAGGCGTCACCTTCTTCTCCGATGAACCGCACCACCAAGGTTTGGTTCACCTTCCACTATCGGAATTCTTCAAGGCGGAATCTGGAGCTCTCACAACAACGATCCGGGCACAACCCACAAGAGGATTGGGGGCTCCCGAACAGCCACAAATCTGTCACAAAGACAACAAGTGAGTACAACAAGAAACTAGGTTTTCCTAATGGAAAACCTAGCCAAGGGGCCCTCAAGTAAATGAGGGGGAAATGAAGAATGGCTTGGTGAAGATGTAGATCCGGGGCTTCTCCTTCAATCCTCCAAGTATCAACGAGTTTGGGTGGAGGGATTGGGAGATCTATCAAATCTTGAGCTTGCAATTAATGGTGTTCTTCAATGTGGTCAAGCTACTTGTCCAAAGGTAGGTGAAGGGGTATTTATAGTCCCCTTCAATAAGTGACCGTTGAAGGGGTAAGTCGTCGCTGCGCAGAGAGGAGAGTCGGCCGTGGGGCCGGCCTAAACCGGCTGGAGGGCCGGACCACCACCCGAGCCAATCGGCCTCTGGGCCGGCCTAAACCGGCTGGAGGGCCGGACCACCACCCGAGCCAACCGGCCTCTAGGCCGGCCTAAACCGGCAGGAGGACCGGCCTTGTCGCTGGAGAAGCCGGCCGACCACACGAGCCAAACCGGCCTAAACCGGCCGGGGGGCCGGCCGGGCACCCGAGCGGTCCGGCCTTGGGGCCGGCTGGGGGCCGGCTGGGCACCCGAGCCAACCAATCTTGAGCCCGGTTTTGGCCGGCTGGGAGGCCGGTCGCCTCCCTGCGCTTCTTCTCCCTTCACGCCACACGTTCCGATACCCTGTATTTCTTCCTTTTTGCATAGTAAAAGATCCACTAATCTCTTTTGATGTAGATGGTCATATTTCCTGTAGATACTTAGCGGTGTGTTAAATACTTCCAAGTGTTGTGATCAAACATTAAAACAAGATTAACGGACTATGTCCTTTCAATCTCCCCATTTTTGATGTTTGATGACAACACAAGGATTTGCAAAAAGGTATCTCATTTAAGCATGGCAAAATTTTTGAGGGAAGCTCCCCCTTAAACTTATAAACCAACAAGGTATACAAGAAATATAAGTTCAAATGACAACACGAAGCAAGCACAATATATAGACTATGTGAGTAAGGGATATGTGCCAATTCTCACCATAGACATCATGAGTGTAGAGCAATTTTCTCACCATAGGCTTCAAATAGATATAATCTTGGAATAAAATCACCTTGTAATGGACTCCAAAATAATAGAAGATAAACTGGGGAAGTCCTTACAATAACATAAAGGAGGTCCATAATATCCTTACAATAATCCATGACATAAGTTCCATAGTACACCACAAATAGAGTTCACTTAAAAACTTTAAACAAGTTCGATGCAAATGAAAAACGGGAAATATGAAAGCGCAAATGGATGCAATGCAACGCAAATCCCCGGAGATCTCTCTCCCCCTTTGGCATCAAGACACCAAAAAGGAAGAAAGTGATATGAAAGCCCATGATCACTCATCTTCATCAGACTCGTCGTCCTCCTCATCATCATCCTCAGCAGCAATCTCAGCATCATGAGCAGCGGGACAGGAGCTAGACTGACCAGGGTCGCCGCCCTGCCAATATGGAGCAAGAGAGGAGGCATCATCACCAAACTAGTAAGTGTACGGGTGCTGGGCCATATAGGTGTTCTCAGAAACTTCAGCGGAGCTAGATGAATAAGTAACACCGAGTTTATCCATGATGGCACGCTGATGGCGGCTGGATGCTTTCTGCTTCTTGTAAGACTTGTATTCAGATTTCTTCTTGTGAGCAAAGAAGCAGTTCATCCTCTTGAGTGCTTCAACAAGACCACCCTTGTGCTGAGAATCATCATCATCATCTGCAGGAGCATCACTAGGAGGCGGAAAAACAGGAGCACCCTCAGGTATAGCACGGAAAGCAACAAGTGGAGGGTGAACCAGGACATACTTATTGACAACTTCTTCAGGCAACTTGGTGTCGATGAGAGTCTGCAGGAGTGGACAATAAATGGGAACCCTGCACTTGCCAACCACAACCTGCATCTCTTGCCAAAGATAATCAAGCACATCAATTTGCTTCTTCCTGAGATAAAGATCATAGATGTGATGAAGGCAATTACTCATCCGTTCACGAACAAGAGTCTTCTCTCCAAACTTGCAGGCAAGGCAGTTCCTCAGAATGGTGTGAACAATTCTCCAAAAATGATACATATGAATAACATTGGGAATTTTTTCACGAAGCCCTGCCCCTGGAGGGTAGCAATGACGGATCCCGATCTCAGCTGGAATAAGCTTCTGAAGATGGAGACGAACATACATTGGGCAGAAGGGCAGTTCCTCAAGACCAAACAGTGCTCCAAAATCAGCCAAGGTAGAGGAACACTGAGTATCTGCACTCATCCAGGTCATAGTCCTCTTACCACGCACTTTGGTGAAAACAACAGTAGCATAAAATTGCTGAATTAACTCAGGAGAATATGGAGTGCCAACTGTCATGAGCTTAGAAATCTGATGATAATCCATAACATCCATCACAACAGGCCAAACTTCTCTAGCTTGAGCAAGGTTGTAATAATCCACAGCAACATGATTATTCTTTTGGACTACTAAGCGTTCATGAAAGATTTGCTGATGCATCTTGCAATAAAATCTGCTATCATCTAGGCAAGTGGACTCATCAAACTCATAAGGATTGAACTGCAAGCGATCTTTCTTGAAATCCCTAGGTTTCACACCTACCCAAGTTTTACGAACTGGTTCATCGGGATTCTCACGAGGCTGTTTACCTTTCTTCGGCTTGGGCTGCAAGAACTTGGGAGCATTCTTGGCCGTGGTCTTCTTGATTGCACCAACCTTCTTGAGTTTCTTGGCCTTGGGCATGGAGGAGGAATCAGCTTGGAAATCCTCATCATCAACAATGTCGTCCAGCCCATCAAAGGTCTTGCTCTTGCTCTTGCTAGCCCTGCTGGACCGAGGAACCTCATCAAAATCATCATCCCAATCCTTCATCTTCAAGCTTGAGAGGAGCTCCGAAAAACACCAACAATGAAGGAGATCTCCCCAAATCAGCCACCAAAGGAGAAACTATATGGATGGGGTGGTAGATCGGAGGGAGTTGCTTCGGATCCGTGGAGAGAAAGGAGTAGGGAGAGGCTCAATGTGTGGGGGAGGTGGAGGAGCTTGAGGTGAGGGAGGGGGGAGCCATGGAGGAGGGGCACGGGGTGGAGGATGAAGAATAACTGTTGGGGACGCAGCCCCGTGTCCCTGCGCGAGATGAAGTGGCGCCGAGCCGGACCTGGATCTGGTTTCAACCGGGCTGGCAACCGGGCGGAGGGCCGAGCGACCCGGACCTGGGGCCGGTTGAGGCTGGGCAGGCGACCGGGCGGGGGCCCGAGCCATCCGGACCTGGGGCCGGTTTTGGCCGGGCAGGCGACCGGGCGAGTGCCAGAGCCAGCCGGACCTGAGGCCGGCCGAGACCGGGCAGGAGGCCGGGCCACACGCTGGGCAAGCTTTTTCTTCTCCGATAGCTGACCACCTTCTTGACGTTGACGATCTTGAGCTCCAACCATTTTGCATCTTCAAGAATACCACTGAGCAAACGTTGAGTGATCCGGGGAGATGCAAAAGCATGAAGAAAAATTTCATACATCCAATGGAAAAGATGAAAAACTCCAAATAAGCAACATTGGATGTGATGCAAAAAGATGGCAAATGACGAATATGCATCAAGTACACACGGACAGAACCAACTCTTCACGGAGAAGAGGGCGGTGGCCTAGGCCACCATGTATGAGTATGTGGTGTGACACCGCGAAGATATATCTTGGATCCACTGCCACGACTCGTCATTTAAGCTCACAATTCATAGAAACGAATATAGAGAAGCAAAATGAGTTCTTATGTCGGCATAATGGGGGGAGGGATAGTCCAATGTATTAGGACCGCACTCCCCCTATGTCCATGCCTACACCTAAACCAAATACATAGTCAAAAATAGGTGTGTATGCAAGATGGTCAAGTCAAGCTCCTAGAATCCACGATATTTAGCTCATGCCTCAAAAGGTGAATCTTGCTTCATCAAGTGGCTTCGTGAAAATGTCGGCAAGTTGATCTTTGGTTGGAATATAGCCAAGCTCAATATCACCACGAGCAATATGATCCCGAATAAAATGATGACGAATCTCAATATGCTTCGTTCTTGAGTGTTGCACCGGATTGTGGCCAATCTTGATAGCACTTTCATTGTCACACAAAAGAGGCACTTTGTCACAATTGACACCGTATTCCTTTAAAGTTTGCCTCATCCATAACAATTGAGTGCATGCACTAGCGGCCGCCACATACTCGGCTTCGGCGGAGGATAGAGATATGCAATTTTGCTTCTTAGAAGACCAACTCACCAAGGACCTACCAAGAAATTGGCATGCCCCGGAAGTTGATTTCCTATCATCCTTGCAACCGGCCCAATCCGAATCCGTGTACCCGGCAAGAGAGAAATTAGTGCCCTTTGGGTACCACAAACCAAACCTTGGGGTATCAACCAAATATCGAAGGATTCTATTGACCGCCACCATGTGGCTTTCTTTAGGAGCGGCTTGATACCTTGCACACACCCCTACACTCAACACAATATCGGGTCTAGATGCACAAAGATAAAGCAAAGAACCAATCATAGAGCGATAAAGTTTTTGATCAACATCGATACCGTCGGGTTAAGTTCAAGATGGCATTTGGTGTCCATGGGAAACCGCTTCCCTTAGCATTGTGCATATTGAACCTCTTGAGCATGTCTTGGGTATATTTGGTTTGAGAGATGAAAGTCCCTTCATTCAATTGCTTGATCTCAAAACCGAGAAAGAACTTCAATTCGCCCATCATAGACATCTCGAACCTATCGGTCATAAGCTTTGAAAATTCATCATTGAAAGCTTTGTTAGATGAGCCAAATATAATATCATCAACATAAAGTTGGCATATGAAAAGCTCCCCTTTAACCCTCTTGGTAAAGAGGTGGGATCGATTTGCCCCAATTCAAATCCACGGTCTAGCAATAGCTCTCTTAGGTGCTCATACCAAGCACGAGGTGCTTGTTTGAGACCATAGAGCGCCTTATCAAGCTTGTAGACATGGTTAGGGAATTTAGGGTCCTCGAAACCCGGTGGTTGCTTAACATATACCAACTCCTTTAAAGGACCATTAAGAAAGCACTTTTCACATCCATTTGTTGCAATTTAAAGTTATGATGTGATGCATATGCAAGAAGGATACGGATGGACTCAAGGCGAGCCACGGGTGCATAAGTCTCTCCAAAATCAATGCCTTCAACTTGAGAGTACCCTTGTGCAACCAATCTTGCCTTGTTCCTCACAACCATTCCATGCTCATCTTGCTTGTTCTTGAATATCCACTTTGTGCCTATAACATTGCGGCAATCTTTTGGCTTCTCAACTAGATTCCACACTTTGTTGCGCTTGAAGTTATTGAGTTCATCATGCATAGCTTCTAACCAATCCGGATCTTCAAGAGCTTCAAACACTTTCTTTGGTTCCACCATGGAAATATGAGCTTGATGTTCACTAAAGCTTGCCAATTGCCTTCTTGTGGTAACACCTCTCTTGTGGTCACCAAGGATGTTTCTAGATGGTGACTCTTTATTTCAAAGTCTTTTACAATTCTTGCTTTACGACGGGCTTCGATATCTCTATTGCATCTTGGAGGTATCTCTTGATCATCTTGATCATTTGAGTCCCCGTCTTGACCGGAATGTTGACCTTGATCATCTTGAAGCACATCTTCAACAATGGAAGGAGAGGGTTGATCTTGGTCATGACCTTGGCTAGCATCAACAATAGGAGAACTTGGTTCTTGCATAGCAACTTGGTCAACATGAGGAGGGTCTTGAACTTGTTCTTGGGGTGGTGCATCATTTGCTTCCATGATAGGCGCCGTTTCAACTTGTGATGAAGAGGCCTCCACTTGAATGGAGCTTGGACTTGCTTGAGGAGACTCGTAATGAATCTCAACGGGACGATGGAAACCAATGCCCATTCTTCTTATAGCATCTTGAGGCTCTTCATTATCTACATCACAAACATGAAATTGCGCCACTTGGGAGCCGTCATTCTCATCGAACCTCACATCACAAGATTCTATGACTTTCCCAACGGTTTTGTCATAGACTCTATAGGTGTGAGATTCGGCACCGTACCCAACAAAAACACCCTCTAAAGCTTTAGATTCAAATTTAGACAAACGAACACTTTTGTTCTTATAGAAACACTTACAACCAAATACTCGGTAGTAGGAGACATTGGGCTTGTTGCCGGTGAGCATCTCATAAGATGTAAACTTCTTGCCAACTCGAAAGAATAGCCGGTTTGATGAATGACACGCCGTGGAGATAGCTCGGCCCATAAGAAAGTGGAGACTTAAACTCCGCCAACATAGACCTTGCCATATCCATGAGAGTCCGGTTCTTCCTTTCGGCTACACCATTTTGTTGAGGGGTATATGCAGCGGAATATTGATGACGAATCCCCTCTTCACTAAGAAACTCATTTAAGGTGTAGTTCTTGAACTCGGAGCCATTATCACTCCTAATGACCAATATAGGGACATTGTGTTGGCGTTGAACTTCATTGGAAAAGTCGATGACGGCTTGTTGGGTCTCATCCTTCGTCTTGAAGAAATAAACCCAAGTAAATCTTGAATAGTCATCAACAATCACCAAACAATATTTCTTCCCACCAAGACTTGGTTGAGGCACGGCACCAAAGAGATCAACATGAAGAAGTTCCAATATCCTCTTTGATGAAATGATGGTCTTGCTTGGATGGGGAGAATCATGCATCTTTCCTTCAACACAAGCCCTACAAAGACGATCTCTAGAAAAAGAAACATTGTCTTTTAGTCCAAGAATGTGGCCACCCTTGTGAAGACTTTGCAAAGTTCTCATGTTGACATGGGACAAGCGGCGATGCCACAACCATCCCACGTCGGCCTTTCCGAATAGGCATATTGCTTGAGTGTTGGTAGACCCCGAAAAGTCCACCACGAACAACTCATTTTCAACATACCCAACGAACATGACCTTTAGAGTCTTGCTCCTCAAGAGTACCACCATATCAATAGTAAAATGGACATCAAAATTCATCTTATTAAGTGCACGAACGGACATAAGATTGTAACCGAGGGACTCGACAAGCATGACATTTACAAGGGTGATATCCTTTGCAACTACCACCTTGCCGAGACCCGTTACCTCCGCTTTTGATTTATCACCATAGGAGACGGATGCTTGATTTATATTTGGTCCCAACTCCGTCATGATCTCCTTGCTTCCGGTCATATGACTAGTGCATCCACTATCAACCACCCATTTAGACCCACCGGAAGCATAGTCCTACAAGAAATCATTGCTTGGTTTTAGGTACCCATTTCTCAATGGGTCCTCTTTTGTTAGCAACAAGGGTCTTAGGAACCCAAATAGAATAAGCAATGTAACCATCATAAGGACCAACATATTTTGCATAAACATCCCCATAATAATCAACATAAAGAATGTAGTTGGGATTGTTATGCCCCGCAAAGTCACTACGAGTGGTCTTGCCCCTAGTGGCATTACCACCCGCAATGGAAGTCTTGGCTTGTGCGGGCTTGGCATTGGTGTTGCTCTTCTTCTTCTTCTTTGCCTTGGCCACATAACCAAGGCCCTCCTTCCCTTTGTGTGGCTTTTGCTCAAAAATTTGAGCAACAACCTTTTCTTTACCTTTAGGAATAGAGGTCTTGGCACTAGTGGCCTTGGCAAGCTCAACCTTCAACCTAGCATTTTCCTCAATAACATTTGCATGATCACAAGAGGGAGTAGAGTGCTAGGTGAGTTAGATTTAGAAAGTTGAGTTTGAAGTTGCTCATGAGACTTGACTAGAAGAGAGTGGGTACTTTCCAAGGCCTTGTGAGCCTTGTTAAGTTTCTCCACATCCTCAAGGAGTCTAGCATTAGCAACCACAAACTCGGCTTTCTCCTTTTTAATCACTTTATATTTAGCAAAGACATGGTCTCTATCCTTAATGATTTTAGCAATTATTTCATCATTTTTATCATCAAGAGACTCAATTCTTTCCTCAAGAGAAGTTCTATATTCACTCTCTTCTTGAAGAGAGGCATTCAAGGATGCAATGGTGAGAGATCCTCTCTCTCAATTTTTCCCTTGTCATCAAGGATTTCTTCGGCCGCATCAAGTTGTCTCAAGAGAGACTCAACATATGCCTTAGTTTCACCTTGCAAGTTAGCCACAATAGTATCGGAAGCAACAAGTTCTTTCTTAATCACAAGACTAGTTTTATCATCTATTTCATGCATAGTCTTGGGAGTAGAAGATGATACCTCGGTGACGTGAGCCATGAGGCAACGAGCGGTGTTGATGGAGAGGTTCTCATTGGGGGATTCGAAGAGAGAAGGAGGTGGAGTTGATACAATGGCCAAAGCGGCCACCTCACGAGTGGGTTCTTCTTCTTCTTCGGAATCCTCGGAAGGATACTCTTCTTGAGTCATCAACACAATTCTTGGTGCTTTCTTGAAGAATGGCTTCCTCTTGACAAAAGGCTTCTTTTGTATCATGTTTGATTGGCCCTTGAGGACAAGCCTTCCACCGTTTTGCTCTCTATTCTCATAGGACAATCTTTGATGAAGTGATGCTTGTTATGACAATTGTAGCAAGTCTTTATCCTATTAGCAAACTCCTTCTTCCCACTTGGATTGTTTGTTCGATCAAGTTGAGCCTTTGCCTTGGCCGGGTCATTCCAAAATGTCCTTGTTGCAAGAGCTATGTGACCATGGAGGGCTTGTTCAAGTCATCGGGAGGAAGGTTGTTCGGGCATGCTTCAACTTCATCATGTTCATCAAGGCACACAACCTTGGCCTTCAAAGCAAGAGAGGGACCTTGCTTCATTCCCATGGCCCTAGCACGGTTGTCTAGAGCATTCTTGGTGGCAACCTTGGAGGCTTGCATCTCTTGCATAACTTCATTGGATGTCATCTCAAGGTAGTTGAATTTTCCTTGTAGGGCCTTCAAGTCAACGGGCTCGAAGGGCATGAGAGCATTCACATACTTCCTCTTGATCCAAGCATCATCCACATAGGTTGCCCCAACATTATAAAGGCTTGGCAAGAATCTTGAGTCTTCATACATCTCTCATGAGTTTCACTATCAAGCATGTAGAAACCTTCGGCCTCATTGCTCAAGCATCAAATCTATTCCTCTTCATGCTTTCATTTCCAAGAAATGCCACCTCAAGGCACTCCCAAGCTTCTTTGGCGGTGGAGACATGTTTGAATGTGATGAAGACCACTTTCTCCAACGGCAAGTTCAATCATGTGGAGAGCGGAAGCATTGAGTTGTTTCTCGGCCACCTCTCTTCTTGTCAAGTTGTTAGGATTCACGGCCTTGTATCCCTCTTGAATGATCCTCCAAAGCTCGATAGAGGAACTGTTGATATGAGATTTCATTAAGTGTTGCCAAGTAGCAAAAGCCAATGCATTAAGTTTAGGAGGTGGACCCAAAGGGTTTATGCGAGTATGATGGATAGGTGGGTCGGGAGAGTACACAAAGGGAACCCATGGTACTCCGGCTTCCCACCTTCGGGTGGTGGTAGAGTGGAAGATTTCTTAGGGTCGGTTTCTTTATCTTCAACCCCTTTCTTTTCTCTTTTCCCTCCTCGGTATCACCGTCATGGAGGTAGCGGAGTCTCTAGTGGGGTGGTCTCCTTAGGAACCTTGCCACTTGCGAGTTGCTTGATCAAGTCACGCATCTCGGCAAATTTGGTATCCATGGACGATATCAAAGATGTCTCCATCAATTTGAGATCGGCCATGGATGCCGTAGTGGCTTGGTCCTCCAGGGATCACCACACGTGTCATACTTCTCTTAGGCGGTTAAGCCCAACAAGAGAGCCGAGGCTCTGATACCAATTGAAAGGATCGTATGACACCTAGAGGGGGGGGGGGTGAATAGGTGCTACTTCAATTTTAGTACTTTTTCAAATTAGGCTTGACACAAAAGGTAAATTCTCTAGATATGCAACTAAGGTGAATTTACCTATATGACAAGCTAGCAACTAAACAAGATACACGAAGTAAAGACTATAAACAAGGATAGAAGTAACCGAAGTGAAAGCACGCGGAGACACGGATGTAATCCCGAGTTCCTCCTTTTTAGGGGAGTACGTCTCGTTGGAGAGGTGTGAGCTACCACGAAGGTCAAAACTCAACCGCCACAAAGGCGTCACCTTCTTCTCCGATGAACCGCACCACAAAGGTTTGGTTCACCTTCCACTATCGGAATCCTTCAAGGCGGAATCCGGAGCCCTTACAACAACGATCCGGGGCACAACCCACAAGAGGATTGGGGGCTCCCGAACAGCTACAAATCTGTCACAAAGACAACAAGTGAGTACAATAAGAAGCTAGGTTTTCCTAATGGAAATCCTAGCAAGGGTCCCTCAAGTGAATGAGGGGGAAATGAAGAACGGCTTGGTGAAGATGTAGATCCGGGGCTTCTCCTTCAATCCTCCAAGTATCAACGAGTTTGGGTGGAGGGATTGGGAGATCTATCAAATCTTGAGCTTGCAATTAATGGTGTTCTTCAATGTGGTCAAGCTACTTGTCCAAAGGTAGGTGAAGGGGTATTTATAGTCCCCTTCAATAAGTGACCGTTGAAGGGGTAAGTCGTCGCTGCGCAGAGAGGAGAGCCGACCGTGGGGCCGGCCTAAACCGGCTGGAGGGCCGGACCACCACCCGAGCCAACCGGCCTCTGGGCCGGCTGGAGGACCGGCCTGGTCGCTGGAGAAGCCGGCCGAGCACACGAGCCAAACCGGCCTTGGGGCCAGCCTAAACCGGCCGGGGGGCCGGCCGGGCACCCAAGCGGTCCGGCCTTGGGGCCGGCTTAGACCGGCTGGGGGACGGCTGGGCACCCGAGCCAACCGGCCTTGAGCCCGGTTTTGGCCGGCTGGGAGGCTGGTCGCCTCCCTGCGCTTCTTCTCCCTTCACGCCACACGTTCCGATACCGTGTATTTCTTCCTTTTTGCATAGTAAAAGATCCACTAATCTCTTTTGATGTAGATGATCATATTTCCTGTAGATACTTAGCGGTGTGTTAAATACTTCCAAGTGTTGTGATCAAATATTAAAACAAGATTAACGGACTATGTCCTTTCAGTTTCTCACTGAGGGTCACGTACATATATAAGCTCATGAAGTAAATGGGCCACATGGGCCAGAAACAGAAAAGCCCTTTTAACAGTTCAACAGTTCGGTAATGCTGCATCGTCAGTCTTGAAAATGTTAAAGCATGCATGAGTTGAGAGGTAATCAACGTTAATCAGCTCTGTCTTGTATAAACTGCATGAAAGAATTGGCAATTTTCGTATGCAACCTAAGAAGTGTTTTATGGAGTTGCTAAGACAGAAAGGAATCTTGGCACTTGTAACACGTGTTACATAAACAGTTTTTTTTCCCCTTTTGCAGGTGCCCGGAAACGGCGACTCTCGCAGAGTTGTCGGCGATGTCGCTTGGCATGATGGGTTCAGCTCCATAGACCATGAAGAACGGAGTAAAGCCGATTGATTTGTTTAGAGTTGCTCGTACACTCCAAAAACTGACGGGAGTTCGTCAAGCCGGCATCCAGGTGATCGCTTGAGGGGAACCCGAAAGCGCCACTTAATTTCTTGAACTAGTATATAATTAGCTCGCTCAGCCTGCCTGTTCGATTGAGGATGGGCAACTGAAGCTACGTCGAGTCAGATGCCGTTGTCTTGGCAGAATCTGGCCATCTCCTTTTGTGTCCGTGATGATGTTGTGTTGATAGCTGTAGCAAAAGATGATCTCCCTGAAACTTGGTCATCATTCAACCGTCATGTTTTTTAATTAGGTTAGCTTCAACCCACTTGATGAATTCATTGACTGTCACAAGCATATCAGTTAAACCTCTTCGCACCCTCTTAAAAGGACCAACCATGTAATTTCTTCCAAACTACAACGGCCAGGTGATGGGCACTATCTTCACGGCTGGAGCCGCCATGTGAGTCAGAAGAAGCCATGTCAAAACGCCTTGGTGACTAAAGATCGCGAAGTAGCATGGTGGCCATAGTCGCCTGAAGTATATCTCGTGTAGTATTTGTTGACCTTCTGAAGGTGGTATGCAGCACCGAATATTCCTGAGGTACTTTGCTTGTATAGATCATCATTGATGATAGTGTACCCTTGGATCCACGTACGATCTATCGTGTGGCCACTTCATGTGTCGCCAACTCATTGCGAAGCAGGTAGGCGAGATAAGGCTTCTTCTAGTCTGACTCAATTTCTACAACCGACTCCGAGGGAGCTGGGCTCTCAAGTTCGTCCTCTTTGGGTTGCTTAAGATGGAGTGTGGAGCTGATGCAGAAAGGCACCTGGTTGTACTTGTGCTGCCTATGTGTGCCGACTCGAGATAGTTCATTGGTTGCCTTTTGTTTTATGCGATCAATGTGCTCCAACTCGCAGCCCACTGCTAAGCTGATCCACCACTTGGTAATAGGCGAACATGTTTGCATCCTTGGCATCCCAAGTTCACATTGTTGGACCACAAGATTTGAATCGCCATAGCATTGATCAAGTAAATACTCATCCACTTTGTAGTGGATCCATGCCGCAATCGCCTATGCCGCAATGCCTCATTTTCTGCGACATTGTTCATTGTGTCGAAGTGGATCTATAAGACGTAGCCTAATTTGTCTCGCTTGGGGGAAGTGAGGACGATTCAAACCCCCGAGCCTTCAAGCATATGCGAGGCATTGAAGTGCATAGTCCAATGCTTTGGATCTGTCTCTCGAGATATAACATGTAACTCGATCCAGTCCACGAAGAAGTCATCAAGAGCCTGAGACTTAATCGCGGTACATGGCTCGTATTTGACATTGTGGGTTGCTAACTTGATGGACAATTTCATGACTCGGTCAGTCGCCCGAGGTTGGGAATTATGTTGGCAATGGGTATCGAGCTAACTGAGTGGTGGTGTATTCCTGAAGCTGAAAGAAGGGGTTCAACTTGAAGGTCATGATGACCATGCCATACATCAACTTTTTGTACGGGTACATTTGCATTGACTCGCGGCACCTCCCTACCGGCCTTTGAACCGGGCACTCCTTTCGTTCCTTCTTACGCTCCACTAACATGTCGGCGTTGACGACACAGGTGGCGGCGGCGATGTGGAGTAACATGGGCTCTTTTTTTCCATTGGAGTCGTGAGGATGGGAGCTGTAGATAGCATCTTCTTCAAGTCCGTTAAGACGACGTCCTCCATCGCGTTCCATATGAAGTTGTCCGACTTATTGATGTGTAGGTATAGCAGCAATGCCTTTTTGCCGAGTCGAGAAACAAACCGACTGACAACAACGACGCAACCAAGGAGTCACTGCACGTCTTGCATGCACTTGGGCTTCACTAGGTCGGCGATGGTTTTGATCTTCTCAGGATTTGCCTCTATGTGCATTCGGAGACGATGAAGCCGAGCAACTTGCAGGTGGGACTCCGAAGACACAGTTGGCCGGGTTCAACTTCATGCTATACTTGCGAAGGTCTTCATTAAGTTGGCGATGAGGTCGCCGCTCTTCTTGGACTTGACCATGATGTCATCCACGTAGGCATGCATGCACATTAATTGCAACCAATCTGCTTGTGCAGACACTTCTAGATGACCTCTCCTAGGTTGCGGCGGCATTTTTTAAACCGAACTACGTCAAAACATAGCAAAAGGAACCAAAAGGCGTGATGAAGGAGGTTTTGTCCGGATCTTCTGGAGCTATCTTTATCTGATGATATCCTGAGTAGGTATCAAGAAAGCACATGATCCCGCAATCGGCCATGGAGTCAATCACTTGGTCGATATGAGGGAGGGTGAATGGATCTTCAGGGCACGCCTTGTTGATGCTCGTGTAGTTAATACACATGCGCGAAGTCCTGTTGTCTTGAGCACGAGGACTGGGTTTGCCACCTATTACGATAGCATGTGAATAGCAAGAATGATTAGCTCGCGTAGGAAAACGGTCACTAGTGAAAAAGGGCTTCTTGTACCGGGTGGTAAGGACCTCTGGTCCCGGATGCCCACCCGGGATGCCACAATCGGGACTAGAGGCCTCCCCCTCTAGTCCCGGGTGGCTTACGGCCCGGTACAAGAAAGGTCCACGCGGGGCCGTGGCAGAGCGCGTGGCTGAGGACTTCTTGTACCGGGCCGTAATACAGCCCGGTACAAGAGAGGTCCACGCGGGCCGTGCCAGAGCAAGTGGCTGAGGACTTCTTGTACCGGGCCGTAATACGGCCCGGTACACGGCCCGGTACAGAGAGTCCCCACGTGGCGGCCTCTGCCTTTTTTTTGTTTTTCCAGCTTATTGCTACGATTAATCTTGCAAAAAATATGGTTAATTAATTACAAATCAGAAAAATAAATATGGCATATCAAAATATTTATAAAAGAAATATTTATGAGAATTCGACCGGGACTAGAGCCCGTCTATTCGATTACAACCGGGACTAGATCCCGTCTATTCGATTACAACCGGGAATAGAGCCCGTCTATTCGATTACAACCGGAACTAGAGCCCGTGTATTCGATTACATAGAGGTCGACCGGGACTAGAACCCGTCTGTTCGATTACATGGAGATCATTTCCTGGACCCGTCGATGGCATTGTATCTTCCCTTTTGGTTTATGACATGGTCCATCAAAAATCCCGCAATTTCCTCTTGAAGTGGTCGAAAGCGGTCCTTTAGTTCCAGGTTCCTCTGCATGCTATCCATCTATAAAAGAAGGAGAACAATGTGAATATCAATCATCATAACAGAAATTATGAATGACACTCAACACAATTGATGGTAATAAAATAAAACTGTGAATATATTTTGTTCACTTACGTCTAGAAATTTCTGTGGGTTCCGCTCACTGACCTCCCGGCGAATCCACTGGCACACGAACTATCCACACAAATTGGTCCCCGGTGGCTGCCTCTCGCAGTTCTTTACAAGAATAGATTTCAATCAAATAATAATCAAGCATGGTATGATGGTAATTTGAATTAAAAAGATGCGCAAACCTAGCTCGTACTACTTACCTTGTCAGGATAAAAACTAAGCACCTCTTTAAATTGACCTGTTGTCCTCGCTCTAAATTCTTTCCAAATGCTGCCCGGCAAACAAACGAATAAATGAGTTATTAATTAGTTACTTGATATCTCAGGAATTGAACAAATTAAAAAGACCGATATAGTACGATAGAAAATACCTTTGGAGGACATCTAGAATTAGTTGGTACCTCTCTTGGGGCCACCCCAATGAGTCGAAGATGTCAACTCTTGCATCATCAACTTGAATGATTAGCAGAATGTAATGGTCGCTGCGCACGTTTATATATGTCAGTAACTAATCGGTTACACTTAACATCGAGTAAGCAAAAATTAATGTGTACAAGACAGTAACACTCTTAATTACCTGAAGTGGTAAGGAAAGAATATCTTCCTTTTATAATTTTGCCTGTGTATGAACCTAAACATGTTGGCCTTCATTTCCTCGGGGTAATCCCGTAGCATGTAACCATTAATTCGGACCGGGTCAATGAACCCAAAGTCAAATATTCTCATTCTGTCACATTCATCACTCTTTATTCTGCATAATAGCGTAATGAGCATAATTAGAACAACCAATGACCGAGCTGAGCTATAGACTTTATTTTAGAAATAAATTAATTGAATCACTTACAGACAATAGGTACTGACGATACTCAAGTCCAGGGAGTCAAGCTGGCATAACTGATAGAGTTCTTCAAGATAAACATGTAACTCGTCTTTACCTATGTAATGTTCTTCTGTAACTTGCACAATGAGCACTTTTCGACCTTCCCTTGTGACATCCATGTACCAGTCATGCAGTCTTCGCATTTGTGTTGGTAGAAACTCGATCTGATCAGGTGGCACTAGAGACTTCCCGTATTCCCAGGTCCATTTATCTACATGCATATAGGGGGGAGCTCTTGTGCATCCAGTTGAGAAAGTGACATACCAACTTCGGCAGCAAATTTCGCGCGGTAGGCTAAATCATCAGTGTCCGCCACGCGCGCGGAGCCCTTATCAGTGGTCACCTTGAGCGGGAGATCGACTGTTTAGACTGTGCTCCGAGCTGGGCAACGTCTCTTTTTCTTTTCCCGCTGTCACTAGTACTTGACGTCTTGCTGGAGCGAATTCTACTCAGACAGTGTGCATAGTCATCTTTCCTATTTATCTCAACTTGCGATGGATGATTAAGAAAATCCGTAGCCCACTTTTTTTGATCTGCCGTATATACTTGCTTCGGCGGGGGCTTTTTCGGTTCCATCTGTATTTTATGGTCGGCTGCCACGGCCGCGGCGTTTTCCTCTATAGTCCTGTCCCAAGGTCTCGGGGGAGGAACCTTCGGTACTTGAGGGAGGGGCTCTTGTCGGGGTACCGGCGATTGGTCGCGACGGAAACCCATTAGTGATGAAACGACGGTCTTCGTCGACTAGTTGCTCCTAGTGGGCGGAGGCGGCGGAGGAGACGGCTGAGGAGTCTGCTGAGGCAGCGGCGGAGGTGACGGCTGAGGAGTCTGCTGAGGCGGCGGCGAAGATCGAGATGGACTCGTGTTGTGGTGGTCGTCCAAGTCGTCATCATGTGGACTTGGAGGCGATGGTGGCCTTGGCGCCGTCCAACCTGGAATCACGATGTATTTCTTGGGCCATAGAATGAGTCCACCCTGGACATCTCCCAGTGTCCTCTCATCATCACCTCCAGGGATTTGAAGTTCGAGTGATTCAAATCCGGGGCTAATTTGATCCACGCCGACACAAGCATAGCCATCTGGAATCTCATTGCCCAAATACAGTGCTGTAGATTCACAAGTTAAAGCATATCCCTCCGCCGCCTTCACGGATAAGTTTCTCATAGCCTCATGTAGCTCACAACTTGTCTTCTCAGTGATATAATCCACGGGGTAGGTTTCCTTCGATGGCTCATCAGCACCAACCCCCGTGGAAGCCACGCTGCTTCTCAGTTGAGATGGACCACCTGTTGGAGCACCTTCCTGCAGCTGATGAGTTGCCCCATGCTCGTGCATTTCATCTACTTGCTGATGAAGGTGGCTCACCATACTTTCTAGTTTGCTCAACCGGTCTGATTCCTCCTGCTCCTTCCTCTTCTTTGCTCTTGCTCGGCTTCTATAAGATTCACGGTCCTCAGGAAACCCTTCATTCCATGGCACAACTCCACGGCCTCGTGTTTGTCCTCCTTTTTCTTTATTACCGAGGGCCTAGATAGAAATATATCTATGTCAAGTTGGTCGGCATGATTGTCATAAACACGAAACGAAACAAATATATAGTTATAACAAACCTTTGTCAGCTCGTCGTACTCTCGGTCGGGAATAAACTTTCCCTCTCGAGCATCGGCGAGTGCATCAAGAATTTGCTGCCGGGGTATAGGAGTTTCTTTCTTTTCATCAACTATTAGATCCCCTGTTTCCATGTCATACTCCGCCCCATGCCCAAGCATCCAATTTCTGACCCTAAGGGGCCAGTTATGTGTAATTGGAGTGATCCCTTTATTGCGCAGCTCAGTCTCAATCTTATCCCACTTAGGCTCGGCACTTATGTAGCCACCTGCCCCCATCTTATGGTGATATATCTTTTTCGCTGCATTTTCCTTATTCTTTTTCGATCTTTCCTTAGCTACTTCTGATTCCTTGTATTCTAGAAATGCCTTCCGGTGAGGCCGCTGCCTCTCTAGTGTGCCAGTGAAATCTGGAGCTTTCTTTTTCGATTGCCAATCACGGTATAATCTGTTCTTCCAATTGTTGAATTGTTCAGCCATCTTCTTCAGAGAGAAATGCTTGACTTTTTTCGTCATGGCTTTTGTCCTTTCAGTACAATCCAACACCGGTAGGGTGAACTTTGCTCTGACCTTGTCCCAAAGCACATCTTTAGTTCTGTTGCTGACCCAACTGGCGCCCTCTAAGTTTTTTGGCTCATTCCATTCCTGAATGCTGATCGGAACATTGTCCCTAACAACAACTCCGCATTGATGAACAAACTTAGATGCGTTCGCCTTGGGCTCCAACGGTTTCCCATCTGCAGAGACGACCTCAATTATGAGATGCGCATCTGCGGCCAACCCTTTGGCATGGCCTCGTTTAGTTTCTGCAGATTGGGCCGATGCGGAGGTTTAAAAATTAAAAAAATATGTGTTAATACATACATATAGTAATCAATTATTCCATCTGATCAACAGAGGCTTAATATACCTCGCCAGACTGCGGAGTTGCACAAAGTAGCGAGTCGTCATTGCACTCGATGCTCGTTTGCGCTTCGTCTCTTTGTTCCTCCTACATTCCCGGACCGGACTCGTTCAAAAATTCTGAGCCATCTTCTGTTCCACCGGCTTCTGCTCCCCCCACGGGTTCACGTATAATGTCGAACACCTCATTTTCAAGGTGTCTGCTGTTGAAGTTATCCATTGGGCTTAACTAATACAAAATAAATATAAAACAATGTTAGCATTAATTAGCAGAATACAAAAGTTATACAAAAGAAATTTGCAAAAAGTATCACTAATACAGAGAAATTTAAATCTACACTTAGCAAATTTGCACTAAATTTCGAACCCTAAATTTCTAACACTAAAAAAAATACATAGCAAATTTAAATCTACACTTAGAAATTTGCAAAAAGTATCACTAATACATAGCAAATTTAAATCTACACTTAGCAAATTTAAATTTACACTTAGCAAATTTAAATCTCTAACCCTAAATTTCTAACCCTAAATTTAAATTTCTAACCCTAAATTTAAATCTATACATAGCAAATTTACCCTAAATTTCTAACCCTAAATTACTAACACTAAAAAACAATAAATACATAGCAAATTTAAATCTCTAACCCTAAATTTCTAACCCTAAATTTAAATTTCTAACACTAAATTTAAATTTCTAACCCTAAATTTAAATTTAAATCTATACATAGCAAATTTCTAACACAAAATTTAACACTAAAAAAAAATTCTAACACTAAATTTAAATTTAACCCTAAATTTCTAACACAAAATTTCTAACACTAAATTTAAATTTAACCCTAAATTTCTAACCCTAAATTACTAACACTAAAAAAATCTAACCCTAAAATTTCTAACACAAAAAAAAAGAAAAAAAAACTCACCTAACACAAATTTCTAACCTAACCGTACCGTACGCGGCGAGCTCGCCGGCGCGTGGCCGTCGAGGCGGTGGTGGAGGAGGAGGGCGCGGCGGCGTGTGGAAGAGGAGGGAGCGGCCGTCGAGGCGGTGGAGGAGGAGGAGGCGCCGCGGCGGCGGAGGAGGAGAGGCGGAGGGCGGAGGAGGAGAGGCGGAGGGCGACGCGGCGGAGGAGGAGAGGCGGAGAGGCGGAGGGCGAGGCAGCGCGAGCGGCGGCGGCGCGTGGAGGTGAGGGACGCGGCGGCCGGCGAATTTGGCAGCCTCACGGCGTCGATTTCGTCGGCGGCGGCGGCGGCGTCCTTCGTCTTCTCGCGGGTCGTGGCTCGGCCCGACGTGTGAGCTTGTATTTATAGGTGGAGGCCTCTAGTACCGGGCCGTGGCACCACCCGGTACTAGAGGGTTTTCGCCTGGTCAGATTCCTGCGCGCCCAAATAGAGATCTAGTACCGGGTGGAGCCACCACCCGGTACTAGAGGTCCCTTTTTTGGCTTTCCCGCACCAAACTTTCAAATTTTTGCGCGCAAATGTTTGAAATGTATTTGGATATGAATTTGTATAATTTCTACATACTTTTGAATCTGACAACAAGTTCAACATGAAAAGTGTTTGAATTTGAATAAGTAATTCAAAACCATTTTCTGTTTTCAAAAATAATTCAAAACCATTTTCTGTTTACTAATATAGTTTGAATTAAAAATGCATTAACTAATATAGTTTGAATTAAAAATGCATTAACTAATATAGTTTGAATTAAAAATGCATTTACTAATATAGTTTGAATTGAAAATGCATTTACTAATATAGTTTGAATTGAAAATGCATTTACTAATATAGTTTGAATTAAAAATGCATTAATTAATATAGTTTGAATTAAAAATACATTTACTAATATAGTTTGAACTAAAAATGCATTTACTAATATAGTTTGAACTAAAAATGCAAATACATTTACTAATATAGTTTGAATTAAAAATGCATTTACTAATATAGTTTGAATTAAAAAATGCATTAACTAATATAGTTTGAATTAAAAATGCATTTACTAATATAGTTTGAATTAAAAACGCATTTACTAATATAGTTTGAATTAAAAACGCATTAACTAATATAGTTTGAATTAAAAAATGCATTTACTAATATAGTTTGAATTAAAAATACATTTACTAATATAGTTTGAATTGAAAATGCATTTACTAATATAGGCAACGCTGGGGGAGGACACGTGACTGACCCGCCTTTAGTCCCGGTTGGTAACACCAACCGGGACTAAAGAATCACACGGATCGTGTGTTTCTTTCAAACGCTTGTGAGCTGTTGGATCAGGGGTGTGTTTCTTTTGAGGGCTTGTGAGCTGTTGGATCAGCACTATCACGACCACTTCGTGAGCCACTTGACCCGGTTGGTGTTACCAACTGGGACTAAAGAAGCACACGAACCCTATATATAGCATCCATCATTGGCAGTACACGGGTAGCAGAGAGCAAGATTTCTGAGAGGCAGGAGTTCCTAGACCGGAGGCTGAAGGTGAACCCTCCCCTCGGTCGGATCCAAGCAGCGGCAAGGATCTCTGATGATTAGCAACATCCCCAACACTTGTTCGGACGGTTGCAGATCATCAGAGACGTCTTGCCGCTGTTTGGATCGAAGGCCGATTTGCCGTCTCACGACCACGCGATGATTTGCCGATTTGCCGGTCAGAGTGGCCACTGGAGAAGGTAGGCAACTTCAGAGTGACCAAAACACACGGTTTCCCGTCATACAGCCCAACGGTGCATTTGATATGCAGTCACTCACGAGGCACCGTTGGGCTGTATGACGGGGAAACCGTGTGTTTTGGTCAGTTTTTTTCTTTTAACTTTTGCTTATATATAAGGAGACTCCACACCGCCCTCCATCCCCTCCCCAAGGTGCTGCCCTCTCCCTCCCCTACCTAGGTTGCATGCACCTTAGGTGTTTGATCAAATTCCCCACTCATTTTTTCAGATCTCGGCGACGATGTCCGGCCTGTTGGATGCGAGGGGCGATGTCCGGGACTGGGCTCCGCCGGGCTGGCACTGGGAGGTGGTATCTTCCGGCACGCGTCGCTTGGTGAGGAATCCGGGTGACGTCGTCGACCCGGATCTTGTTTGGTGGAAGTCGCGTGGGCCACACTCGGTGCAGAGGGAGCCGGCCCCCGAGGAGGTGGTACGTCGCCGTATCAGGGAGGAGAACGAGCACGTCAATCGCTATGTGTTTATGTAGGATACGCCAGCGATGTATGACAGTACATGGATGGTTCTTCATAGGGATCCTTCTCACGTGAGTATTGCCCCTGTGATGGTCCCTGCTCTTTGGGTGCGCAGCGCCGGCCGCTCAGCACCCCGTGGCTTAGGACCCGGCAAAAGTTAGTGATATTATTCGTGATGTATTATGGTTAAATAAAAATGGACCCGAGCTATGTAACTGGATTAAATAAAGATGTATGCGTGATACTTCTGAGTTTACAGTTCTCTTCTGAGTTTTCAGAACACAGTTACATAAAAGTTGAATACATTATTACACATCACCAACAACATCCCTATCTAGTCTTCACTTTTTCTTCGTGTGTGTCCCTTTCTTCTGATTGCGCCGTAACCATGGACAATCTTCATCATTTAACTTGATGCTTGGGTCAATGTTCACTTTGAAGGGCGGAATTTCATGAAACTTGTTGTAATCTTCTGACATGTCTGTCTTGTCCTCCACTCCCACGATGTTTCTTTTCCCTGAAAGAACTATGTGGCGCTTTGGCTCATCGGCTGATGTATTCGCTTGCTTATCTTTTCTTTTTTTCGGTTTGGTAGACATGTCCTTCACATAGAAAACCTGAGCCACATCATTGGCTAGAACGAATGGTTCGGTGTCGTACGCAAGATTCTTGAGATCCACTGTAGTCATTCCGTACAATGGGTCTACCTTTACCCCGCCGCCTTTCAGGTTGAACCATTTGCACCAGAACAAAGGGACCTTAAAAGAAGGTCCATAGTCAAGTTCCCATATCTGCTCTATGTAACCATAATATGTGACCTTTTGCCCACTGTTGTTTGTTGAATCATCAAAGCGGACACCACTGTTTTGGTTGGTGCTCTTTTGATCTTGTGCGATCGTGTAAAATGTATTCGCATTTATCTCGTACCCTTGGAAAGTCCAAATAGTCGAAGATGGTCCCCTAGACAACAAGTACAGCTCATCTGAGACAGTGTTGTCATTGTTGAGATGTGTTTGCAACCAACCGCCAAAATTCTCCATGTGTTCCTTTGTAATGAAGGAGTCATCCATCCCCGGGTTTTTGGAGCGTACAATATTCTTGTGCTTCTGGATATACGGAGCCACCAAACTGGAATTATGTAGAACTGTGTAGTGTGCTTGTGTGAAAGAATGCCCGTCCCTACATATTATTGATTTCCTTCCTAGAGTGCCTTTTCCACTCAGTCTCCCCTCATGTCGCGATTCAGGAAGACCAATCGGCTTAATGCCAGGAATAAAGTCAACACAAAACTCAATGACCTCCTCTGTTCCATAGCCTTTGGAGATGCTTCCTTCTGGCCTAGCACGGTTATGAACATACTTCTTCAAGACTCCCATGAACCTCTCAAAGGGGAACATATTGTGTAGAAATACAGGACCCAGAATGGTAATCTCGTCGACCAGGTGTACTAGGAGATGTGTCATAATATTGAAGAAGGATGGTGGGAACACCAACTCAAAACTAACGAGACATTGAACCACATCCTTCTGTAGCCTTGGTAGAATGGCTAGATCGATTACCTTCTGCGAAATTGCATTGAGGAACGCACATAGCTTAACAATGGGTAGTCGAACATTTTCCGGTAGAAGCCCCCGCAATGCAACCGGAAGCAATTGAGTCATAAGCACGTGGCAGTCATGAGACTTTAGGTTCTGGAACTTTTTCTCTGCCATATTTATTATTCCCTTTATATTCGACGAGAAGCCAGACGGGACCTTCATACTGCTCAGGACTTCGAAAAATATCTCCTTCTCTTCTTTGTTAAGAGCGTAGCTAGCAGGACTTAGACGTCCTTTATCCGTCTTCATTGGATGCAGGTTGTCTGGGTCTTTCATACGTTGCTGGTCTTGCTGTGCTTCCGGCGTATCTTTTGTCTTCCCATACACGCCCAAGAAGCCTAGCAGGTTCACGCAAACATTCTTCGTCACGTGCATCACGTCGATTGCAGAGCGGACCTGTAGGAGTTTCCAGTAGGGTAGCTCCCAAAATATAGACTTCTTCTTCCACATGGGTACGTGTCCGTCAACGTCATTCGGAACAGACTGTCCGCCAGGACCCTTTCCAAAGATTACTTCTAAATCCTTGACCATATCATATATAACATCACCAGTAGGGAGGGGTGGCTTCGTCCGGTGATCTGCCTCACCTTTGAAATGCTTGCCTCTCTTTCTTACAGGATGCTGCCTTAGAAGAAATCGACGATGCCCCGGGTACACATTCTTGTTACCTAAATATATACTTTCAGTCTTATCTAAACAGTGCGTGCATGCATTGTATCCCTTGTTTGACTGTCCTGAAATGTTACTAAGAGCAGGCCAATCATTGATGGTTACAAATAACAACGCTCGTAGGTCAAATGGCTCCTGTTTGTACTCATCCCACACACGTACCCCATCATCACGCCACAACTGTAAAAGTTCTTCAACTAATGGCCTCAGGTACACATCAATGTCGTTGCCGGGTTGCTTCGGGCCTTGGATGAGCACTGGCATCATAATGAACTTCCGCTTCATGCACAACCAAGGAGGAAGGTTATATACATAGAGTCACAGGCCAGGTGCTATGACTGCTGCTCTGCTCCCCAAAAGGATTAAAGCCATCCGTACTTAGACCAAACCTTAAGTTCCTTGCGTCACGTGCAAATTCCTTAAACTCTCTATCGATTTTTCTCCACTGCGACCCATCAGCCGGGTGTCTCGACATCTCGTCGTTCTTGCGGTCTTCTTTGTGCCATCGCAACAACTTGGCATGCTCTTTGTTTCTGAACAAACGTTTCAACCGTGGTATTATAGGAGCGTACCACATCACCTTGGCAGGAACCCTCTTCCTGGGGGCTGGCCCTCAACATCACCAGGGTCATCTCGTCTGATCTTATATCGCAATGCACCGCATACCGGGCATTCATTCATATTCTCGTACTGCTCACCGCGGTAGAGGATGCAGTCATTAATGCATGCATGTATCTTCTGCACATCTAATCCTAGAGGGCAGATAACCTTCTTTGCTTCGTACGTACTGTCAGGCAATTCGTTATCCTTTGGAAGCTTTTGCTTCATTATTTTCAGTAAATTCCCAAATCCCTTGTCAGATAAACCATTCTCTGCCTTCCATTGCAGTAATTCCAGTGTGGTACCGAGCTTTGTGTTGCCATCTTCGCAAGTTGGGTACAACTTTTTTTTGTGATCCTCTAACATGTGCTCCAACTTCAACTTCTCGAGTGCACTTTCTGCTTCGGTCTGTGCATCAACGATGACCCACCGTAAATCATCATCTATGATGGGCTCATCTGGTACCTCTTCATCTTCAGCTTCCCCCTTGCATTACCACCGTATTTAGGGCACATGTAGTTGTCATCGTTCTGTTCTTCTTCGTTGTCTTCCATCATAACCCCTCTTTCTCCGTGCTTGGTCCAACAATTATAGCCGGACATGAAACCAAACTGAATCAGGTGGATGTGAAGGGTTTTTGAGCAAGAGTAATCCTTCTCATTCCGACAGTTACAGCATGGACAACACATAAAACCATTCCGCGTGTTTGCCTCAGCCACGTTGAGAAAAGAACGCAGGCCTTGCATGTACTCGTTAGAGCGTCGGTCAGCGTACATCCATGTACGGCTCATCTGCATTATATAAGTATGTCAAACGCAATCACGATGCTAAAACAACTATCCAAACGAACATAATAGATAACTGACCATATTCATTAATACAAGTTCATCACATTAAAACCAAAGTAGAGTAGTGACCAAATGTAATACATAGTTTTTAGAAAACATACATTTAAACCAACATACAACTATCCAAAGAATTTAAATCCAACAACAAATGTGATCAAAATCGCAACTAAGTTAATTATTGAACCAACAGCATAATGATACCAAGCCTCTTGACTAATGGCATAATTTCTAATATTTTTAATCTTCAAGCGCATTGCATCCATCTTGATCTCGTGAGCATCGACGACGTCGGCAAGCTTGAACTCGTGTTCAGCGACGATGTCGGCAAGCTTGAACTCCAATTTGATCTTCTCTTCTAGGCATTGGAGACGAAGATCTTCACTTCTTTTCAATTTTGCTTTCAAATCATTGTTTTCTTTTATAAAAAACTCGACAATAGGGTCGGTTGGAATTTCCGGTTCAACTACCTCCTAGATAAAAATATATCTATGTCAAGTTGGTCGGCATGATTGTCATAAACACGAAACGAAACAAATATATAGTTATAACAAACAATCATACCACATCCGAATAATAGAGCGGACGAGAGCCGGTGTGGTCAGGTGTCAAAACCATGGCACTATATATATAACAAACAATTATACAACTAATAAAATTATACAAAAAATAATCATGCATCTAAATCATACAACTAAGATTTTTTGAAATAAAAGTTAAAAAAAAGGGCTCACCGAGCTGGTGCCGGTGACGGGACAATGCGGGCGATCAACGGCGGTGAGCACGGCACTACAACACACAAATCATACTTTAATTTGAGCTCAAAATACATATAAAACAAATGAACTCCCTATCTTAGGCATTTCATCAAACACCTAGCTAGCACCTCAAAAATGAAATGAGCTAAGCAAGTATGGAAATGAGCTAAAACGAGGAACGCCGGATGAAAGGATCAAGTTGCTAACCCTTGAAAGGATGGGTGCTGTTAATCTTGACAAATCGTGGAGGAAAATGGAGATGAAATCGAGCTCGGGAGAGTAAAACAATGGAGAAAATGGAGATGAACTCGAGCTGTGAAGAATGGAGATGCTCTCGGGGTGGAAGATGATATAGGGAGGACATTAGTACCGGGTCGTATCACAGCCCGGTACTAAAGCTTCACCTTCTAGTACTGGGCCGTGATACGAGCCGGTACTAGAAGTCCGTGGCAGGGCAGCAGCAGAGCGGGGCCCGCGCGAGCACCTCTAGTACCGGCTCGTATCACGGCCCGGTACTAGAGGTGGCCTACGACCCGGTACTAGAGGGGTGTGGGCTCGTCGCTTTTGAACCGGTACTAGAGTGTGGCTCTAGTACCGGTTCGTAAGGCACCCGGGACTAGAGCCATTTTTGGCTCTCGACGAAAGGTCTAGTGGGTTTTATGCTCATTCCGGGTATCACCGTACATAACGACTAAACTCCATCACCCGGGACTAGAGCCATTTTTGGCTCTCGACGAAAGGTCTAGTGGGTTTTATGCTCATTCCGGGTATCACCGTACATAACGACTAAACTCCATGTAAAACTGTAGGACTTACTTCTAGGATAGTTTGATATGAAATTCTCCATCCGAGAACTTGCCTGTGGCAAGATGGCTAGGTGGGTGGTTGTACCTCCAGCCCACCAGAGTTCAAACCCCAGGTTTGACGCTGGTGTTTCTCATTTAAGGCGGAATATTCTTCAGTGGGAGGCGACGTTCCCGTCGACAGCGAGGCGTCCGTGGTGACTTCGTCAATCTCAAGACTCGACCCGCCGACTCAGTCTCTCGGAGGTGCTCATAGGGGTAGGGTGTGCGTGCGTGCGTTCATAGGGGTGAGTGTGTGCGCGTGTATATGAGCGCTTGCGTTGTACTGTGTTTCGCAAAAAAAAAAAGAAATTCTCCATCCGAAAAAGCCATCACATCCACAATAGAAAATTGTACGCTCAGGACGCCGCTCGTGCGCAGAATCCTTGCCCCCGAAAGATTATCACGTACCTGAACTCTGGTCTGATACGATCTCATCTGCCTTACAAGTTTTACATTATCCTTTACATACACACATGACACATAATCACAGAAAACAGGTGGAACTAAACTGGTTGGAGGAACTACCCTTCCCGGTCCATTTGTATCAGCGGAGGCAGAGGCGGCCTCATGGCATGGTTGTACGTGGCCGACCTCTCCATGGCAATGTCGGCCATCTGCACACCCAGTGGACTCATCATGGCGTCAATCTTGGGCGGGCAGGAGATGCTCCGGAAGTAGGTCGCGGACGCCTCCCGCGGCAGCGGCATCAGCACGGCGCGGCCGTCCTGGTTGCGCGCGCCGTGGACGACGAACCGGTCGTGGTCGACGTCGTAGAAGTTGGCGGTGCGCACCTCCTGCGCCAGCGCGCAGCTCCAGCAGAAGAGCCACTTGGCGCAGTCGCCCACCGCGGCCCAAGTATCCCCGCGGCCGCCGGCCGGCAGCTTGTAGCGCTTCCTCATCTGCATCCGCCAGTAGCCGCCGTAGAGGAACCCGCAGAAGCCGAGGAGCACGCCCACGGCCACGACGGCGTCGCGGACGCCGTGGTCGTGGATGTTGAGCGCGGTGACGCTGAAGATGAGGAAGGGCGCGATGCAGAGCAGGATGAAGGTGAAGGCGTGCACGTACATGTTGCCGAACCCGAGGCGCTCCATGTTCCATCCGAAGACGCAGAACGTGCACGTCGCCGACAGCGCGCACACGGTGCCGTCGTCGCAGCAGTCGAAGACCCCGCCGCTCCACTCAGGGCTACCCACCACCACGGACCGGTTGTATATCGTGATCTCCACGTCGTCGCCGTCGTGACCGTGGCCCTGCGCCTCTTCGCCTGAGGACGACTCCGCCGTGTCAGGCTGCTTCCGACCCAACGGGCTGTATGCCAGGTAGAGGACGGCAATGACGGGGAAAGTGGTGCCGACGCCGTAGCCGATGTTGAGGGGCCAGGTCGGCCGGTCGGTGCGCGAGTAGCTCCAGAACAGGGCGCAGCAGAAGTACTGGGCGAGGCAGGTGATGTGCAGCAGCGCCACCACGGCCAGCATGTGGGCGCGGTCGTGCGGCACCGGGACGCCTTGCTTGCAGTACACCTTCCGTATCTCGTCGCGGTCGCCGTCGGGGCGCCACCGGAGGAGCAACACGAGGTGGTGGAAGATGGTGGGGTGCTGGTAGAGGCACATGATGGTGAAGAGCGCGTTGAGGATCTGGTTGATCACCTCCGTCCAGTTCTTGCGCCGGCCGTCGTCCGGTATGGCGTCGTCGAGCATCCCCGTCATGAGCAGGAACAGCAGCAGCAGCCCCGCCGCGACGAAGGCCAGCCAGATGATCATCGCGAAGTTGGCCGGCCGCTTGCACCACCTCACCGCTGAGCCCCACAGCTTGCCCCACTTGATCTTCCGCACGAACGGCACGCGGAACCGCCTCCGCCTCCGCAGCCGGCACTCGCCGGCGTCCTCGTCATGGTCTTCTTCTTCTTCTTTCCTGGACGTGATCTGGCTCCTGCGGCGGAGGCGGCCCACGAAGGTTGACCGGAGGAACCAGTCCTTGGACGGGCGCGCGCGAAGGAAATCCAGGAACCGCCTCTTGCGCACGCTCCTGCTGAGCGCGCCTTTCTCCACCGTCGGAATGTAGATTGGGATGAAGTCCATGAGCCGCGTCGTCGTCCCCGGCGGCGCGCCGACGACGACCTCGACGATCTCGTGCCTCCCGCTGCGGCCGTGAGTCGAGTCGTCCGGATCCATCTCTGCCTAGCTCCTTCCTCAGTTAGTTAGTGCCACTTCGAGACGAACAACACGTCGTATGTAGGCAGGGACTGTTAGTCTTCGGTCACCTGCAATAGTTTCGAGCTGGACACGTCCAAGTATCAGCTCACACACCACGACCAGACAAAGTCTAGAGTGTAAAAAATTGTCAACACGCGGCAGCACAACCAGAACGACCTGGCTAACATGACACCGACTGGCCATCGTTTCTATGGAGTAGTTCGGCTTTGGTATTTGTCTGGCAACTGAGAAACCTATGAGTCCCTTGACACTGTCACTGTTCCGGCCTCACGGTCAAACTTGTCTGCCCTACCCAATTGAATGGTACTGGTTCTGCAATCATCCGTACGATCTTGACATTTACTACGACTCGATCTTGTAAGGAATATACCTTCACTTGCTGAGATACTACTGGCTAGTACAATGTTGGATGCTGTTCGGTACGTACACCGCAATTTAATCGATGTCTACAAGACCACGATGAATTGTGATCGTGGCACGTTCCTATCTATATTTTGTTACTCCCACTACATCTGATCCATAATAAGTGTCGTATTTTTGAAATAATCATAGTTTATGTCACTTATTTTGAATTGGATGGAGTAGAAAAAATCGACAATTTGCTATAAGGAGGGTCAGAAATGTTCTCGAGTTACTATAGGGATCACGGAACCTAGTTAAAGTGTCAAGAAGCATCCGGGTCTCCCAACCTTCTTATCTTTGTTGCAATGGCAAGTTGTACATCTTGCAATGCTAATCCTTTCAATCTTAACTTTGCTAATTTTAAGTTCTCTGAATTTTAAAAAACTTGCTCACCTAAAACGGTAACATGCTTTTCTCCGTTCTTCAGTCATAGTGTGAAAGTAACAGGTTTTGATCAGTCTTGTTTTTTTCCCACTGGAAATAACTTACTTTCGACGGGCATCACACTCCGAAAGCAAACCAAAAATACACAACAAAAGGGCAAGATGTCATCCAGCATGCGACATCGAGGCGGCAGAATTTACTAGTGCTTTTGTATTGCACAAACCATGGTGGGCATCACTATCGTACTCGATCTATCAGTATGGTGCCGTTCCGTGGCCAACATTCTCTCTCTCTGAATCCTTAAAGAATGAGGAGAGAAATTAAAGAACGTGAAAAAGGTGGATCCAACGATAGAGCACCCAGCTCCGCACTATGCTAAAGAGATCGCACACAAGCACATGCATGGATGGTGGCCATTGCTACCTGCTACTCCAAACATAGAAGAGCATGGATTTGCTCAAAGCAGTTGCAGTTTCACAACGGTTCACCTCGCTGGCTCCTGAATCATAATGGCAGTTCAGTTTGTAATATGGTTGCAAAACTGAAGCATTGCCTAGTTTCTACCGCCGCATGGAGTCAACTACGACGTACTTTCCCCGTCCTTACAAAAACTACTGCTTGTCCTGCTTTGCACTGTGTGGCTCTGACGGTGACTCACAGAATTTGCATAAACGAAACAGAGCAATCGACGAGGGTAAAAGAAACCGACAACCATAGTTTAAGAAAGAATCTTGGGCAGTGGCTAATACGCGGCAACTTAGAATCTTTACGTCAAACTCTCGCCCTCGGATACCCAGAATCGATCGAGTGGAACGAAAAATAAGCAGGCGGTTGTTAACAGAACACGCGATTGATTGCAAGAGTTAATAGCACCAGCGGTCACACAACTCGTCGTCGATGTGCACTTAAGTCACACATCTGGATAACTGAATTTTTTGGTCACACGACTCGTCATCTGGTGCACTTAAGTCACTGACCCCACCTGTCAGTCCGTTTTCCGTTGAAGTTGATGCTGACTGGACACGTAATTTTGCAAAAAAAAACCCTGTATTTTTGTACATTTGCAAAAAAAAAACTGTATTTTTTTCAAAAAACCCCCTGAATTTTTGAAATGTCCAAAAATACAGGGGGGGTTTGCAAATGTACAAAATACAGGGTTTTTTTTTGCAAAATTACGTGTCCAGTCAGCATCAACTTCAACGGAAAACGGACTGACAGGTGGGGTCAGTGACTTAAGTGCACCAGATGACGAGTTGTGTGACCAAAAAATTCAGTTATCCAGATGTGTGACTTAAGTGCACATCGACGACGAGTTGTGTGACCACCGGTGCAAATAACTCTTGATTGCAAGAACTAGCTTAGCGCAAACCTGAGAGCTCCAGCACCCGTCTCCTTGTTCTGAAGACGCCCGCGAATTGATCTTCCCCCAGTATATTTGCCGCTCGATCTTCTCACTTTAATGATTTAATCACGAGTGAAAAGAGCCCCGGCAGCAGTGCTGCCTAAGTCTTGATCATGGCTTATATAGCATCGGAAGAGCTGCTCCTTGCACACGTCTGTGGAGATTGGGTTTTCAGATGGCGGGAGACGGTCCTCTCTTACTGGAGAGCTTCTAGAAAAGAAAGGTCTCTCTTCTGCCTAGCTTTCTAGGTAAATGGGATTATTGACTGCGACTGCAAGAGAGGTCTCGCCTCTCGTTCTTGTTATCGTTTTTGTTCCGGGGGAAGCTTGGGCTCTGCTGCCTGACTTATGGCGGCGGCCTCACGGGGAGGAGTCAGAGATGGCGGGTGAAGGAGATTACAAAATATACTAGAGAATGGGGACTACGGCCTCACTCTAACCAGAATAAGAGAAAATTAAATCTGATTAAAAAACCAAAAAATATATATTTGATACACAACCGAATCTATATGTTATGAAGAAAACAATAAATTAACAAATCAGTTGCAAACACATCCTCAAGCATCATTTCAGTACTTGGTGCTCCTTTATATGCTCATTCTTCAATGTTATTGTTTCGTCGTAAACACTTGCCCACTTTATATTGAAAATCCTCCTTGTGAGTTGGAATACATATACGATCAGAACCTCTCACCAATGTGTTTCCCTACAAGAATTTTGTATGTTGCCGATAGTACTAATTGTGCCTATAATTTTATTGTAAGGACATAATTGTGCAGAAATTCACTTTGGCACCCGGGTGCATATGCACCCGGTATTTGAAAAACATATTTTAAAATTTCAAAAAAATCTGAACTAAAATTTTGCGGATACATCTTCATATTATATGTGCTCACAAAGTCATTTCACCAAAAACCGATATATTGTATGCCTTGTGTAAAAAAGACAAAAAAATGTGTCGTGAAAAGCCTTATTTTAGCATCAAATTTTTTTCTTTTTTATACAAGACACAAAAAATGTCGTTTTTTCGTGAAACGACTTTGTGAACACATAACATGTTAAGATCTATGCGCGAACATTTTTTTCCAAATTTTTTGACATTTCAAAATATGTGCAAAATGCATTTTAAATAAAGGGTGCATATGCACCCGGGAGCCAAAACACCATTATCTATTTAGCATTATATTGTCTTTGGGATTTGTGAACTAACATCTACACTTTATATATTTGGTATATTGTTGTAGAGAGAAACTCAGTTCTTAAACCTTGGTCTCCAAGTTTATCTGTGCACCAAGTACGGAGCGTAAAATGTGGAAGAGAGTACAAAGAAAATATGAGCATTGTTGTGGACCTTTCATTTTATCTTGGAGAAGGGGTTAATATCATCACTTACCTTAATATCCACACTACCTATAGACACATAATGCTCAACCCAATTACATCAAATAGGAGGGAATCATTTCATTGGCAATGTTTGTTGTAGAAAGGCCATTTCACTTTATCGTATGCTTTTGCAAAGTCAATTTATAGAATCAAACCATTTAATTTTTACTAAAATTCATGAACACTTCATCAAGGATGTTTCTACCTTGAATGAAGCTCGATTGATATAGGTGTATCACCTTATCGATAATGATATTCAACTGATTGTTTGCGACATTAGTGAAAGTTTTGAACCTAGCATTCAACAATCATATGGGCATGTATTGTTGAATGTGGCATGCCATTTAATCTTCTCTAAAAGAATGATCTCACTGAAGTTCATTTTAAATGATTCTAGATCCCCATTACAGAAATCATGAAATAACTGTAGCAAGTCGTTTCGATTACATCCCAAAAGGGTAGATAGAATTCTGTTGGAAACCCATCCGGATCTGGAGATTAATTATGTTCCATTTCAAAGATTGCTTCCTTATCTTTGTCCTCCATAAAGAGGGATGTAAGGATCAAATTATGCTCTTCAGAAACTTCAAGGGATATCACCAATCTGAGATTCATCCAAAGAGAGTACACTCTTCTCCAAAGCTCCAAAAGCTTCTTATAATAAATAGTGGTCTATTTTTTCTAGAGAACCGCCCCTCTGTTCTACCTCCATATCAATCTATGTCCAATGCTTCTTCCTGTGTCGCCCATTTATGAGCCTATGAAAATACCTCATGTTACCAATATAAATTGGGCCATAGAATTTTGATACCATTGGAGTTCTTACTCAAGTAGAATTTAGCTATATTTTCATTAGACTAAATCAACGTTGTTTACCTATAAAAATTGTTGAATCAGAGTGTAGCAAGCGGGCATGATCTGACATTGATTCAATTATTTTGAGGGAATGTCCTGAGGCAACAGGGAAATTTAATTCTCATTCGTCGTTATGAGTACCCTGCCAAACTTCTCATGTGTAACAAGTTGTAAGGGAGAATTTTTCAGGTGCAAATTGCACCGTAGTTGTAAACATATAATTTTTTACTTAGAATATGGTTTCAACTAATTATTTTTTGGCTGCACACCAGTTGCAATTGAAGATTTCAAATTTTATACTGTAAATTTCCTAGTTTCCCATTGGTTACAACCGGATATTTTTCAGTTGCCCTACGATTGCAATTAAAAAACTCTCTTTATATGTGGACGGTTTTATTGTAATAAGTATTAATCTAACTTTCACGAAGAGAGGGCGGGTACATCTGATCAGCCGTGGTGACAGGGCATCGTCATGTGAAAAAGAGGAGTAAAGATGATCAAACTCCGGTAGTGTAAATCATCAGGACTTCACAGTCTTTTAACGTGGGTGAACTGCTCGTTTATTTTGACACTTGTCTTCTTTTTAGAGAATGACTTGATCATTCTCTCTCCCCTTTCCCATTTCTTTAGAAGCTCTTTTTTTGCTTTCGAGAAAGTGCCCGGCCAGATGGTGAATCTGAATTCCAGGCCCGGGGGACCTAGATCCCCGAACACAAAATCTGACGACGCCAATCATTTTTCTTCAGAAACGGACACCATCGTGCGTCTGATTTTTTTTTGAACCAGAAACACCCCGAAGGGGATAGATGCTGCATTAATAACAAGCAGTGGGATTACATTTTACAATAAGGACCTGAAAAAAATAAGAAATAGAACTACAGTCCTTCACATTTGCACTAATGACCCTACTGGAAAGTTGCAAAAAGCAATCAAGTCCACCGCCATTGAAGCAGAACCAAGCACGGGCATCAGCTTCGTCACCGAGGACGAAACCACTTGGGACGGAGCCGAGCAGGGTCGCCGCCTTCGAACTCGAGGGCCTCCGCATCGGCACATAGGCCTGGAGGTTGAAGAAGACTGTCGGGGGGCTACCCCCGGGTAGGGTCATGGAGTGGTAAAAGCTATGCCCAAGTGTGGGCCAGGTTACAGTAAAAACCGGAGTACCTGGACTTAGGAGCGTGATGTAGGTGCAGACCGACATAAGCGTACCGAGTTAACCCAGGCCTGAAGGGACCAAGGTATCATGCTGGTGATAGCCGGCATGTGTCGACCGAGACAAGGGATCCGAGATAAGGATCCGAGATAACATAACCGACATATGTATGTTGGTAACTTGTGTGTTTTCTTATGTTCAGGAAGGGATATTTGAGGAAGGAGGATCCGGCATATCCATGCCGGGTTATCTTAATGTCGGACAAGAGTCAATGCTCCTGTTACCTCCCGTCTGGCACGGGAGCGCCTGACACAGAAGCGCCTTACACGGGGGCGTGCAGGAGACCGAGATGGCAGGCCATCATTCCACCGCTGACTCCGGGTTATCCGGGAGCAGACTGCGAGGCAGAGGCATGGGCAGGCCCTGTCTTGTCGCTGACCTCGGGCGTACTTTGGAGCAGAGATATGGGACAGGACATGGGCAAGCCACGTCCTGTCCACTGTGCAGAGACAATCATGACGTGCAAGCGTGCGTGTCTGCAGTGCCGGTACGGAGAGGTGACCGTTCCAAGGGGTATTCCGGTAACCCGGTTTAGCCTATATATATGCCCTTACTCCCTCCTGCGTGAGGGACGGTGCCCAGAGATACTTTTCCACCATAGCTTCATCTCCTTCCTTGTGCTTGGCACCATTGTCGTGTGATACAGCTCAAGGAGCAAGCTTGTATTCGTGATACCGAGATATATACAGAGAGACAGGCAGGAGTAGGGGTTTTACCTCCTCACGAGGGCCCTGAACCTGGGTAGATCTTGGTGTGCTGGTGTGTTCTTCGTGTGTGCTTCTTAGCGCGCTAGCCCCCTCCCGGATTCCACCAGCGTCCATCGGCCCCACACTTTAGCCATCCTATGGCATCTGCCGTGATACCACCACGACAGTTGGCGCCCACCGTGGGGCAGCAGCGGCGCTGGCTGGTGTGACATTCCGGACGGGCTCCATCATCAACTCCGGCGAGCGCGTCGTTTGCGGGCTCGTCTGCAAGCTCGGCGCGCTGAACTTCATCAGCGACAACGCGGGATGCTTCGGCAGCAGGCCGTTCCCGACGAACGGCTGCCTCATCAGCTTCGGCACCTTCGTGACCTACGTCGCCACCGAGGTTGTCTGCAAGTACCCCGAGCAGGTGCTTGTGGCTGAGGATCCTCCTGCTATCTGTGCGGCTCGCGGCCGGCGTAGCGCTCGCCCCGGGAGCTGCGCAGAGGTCATGATGACCGGCACTGCGGCCGATGCCGGTAATCCCGCACCAAAGGTTAGATCGGCGAAAGTGCCGCTGGAGAGGAGGGAAAACCTCCCCGGCCAAGCCGGTACATCCCATGTGCCGGTTAAGCCAGCTCACCTCGAGGAGATCATAGAGAAGTTAAATGTGCCGGTAGTTGCCGGTACAGATGCTGCCCAGTCAGAGGCAGAGTTGGAGGCAGGCGTCAGAGCTTGCTTCAGGAGGCTCTGGAGATGGCCGAGGTACGAAGAGAGTTTGGGATAACTGTCCGTGAGTATAACCTAGCACATGGTTTTACCCCGGTAGCTGCTCGCCCTAGTCGAGTAGAGGATGTGCGCAAGAGAGGTAAAAACCTCAATGCCGAGTTGCTAGAGATGGTAGATCTAGCTCCAGTAAAACTCCTAGCCTTATCGGTCGAAAAACCGATGTATAGTTCCCCTGCTAAGACTCTTAGGCTGCCGAGGCAGCAAGAGCCGAGTTGTCTGGCTTATCCGGAGAAGCTCTCCGCAGGCAGCAGACCGAGTTAATGAGCTGGTAGCTGTGGCTACCCGGCAGAATGAGGCCTATCGCAAGGCCACACAGTTGCAGGTGGGTCCGATGTTGTTCACTCGGCTAGGGAGCTAGTGGATCTAAGGGGCAGCTTCTTCACCGCATGTCGGTGTGTAAACTCCGGTAAGAGCAAACAGATGCAGGTGTATGACCCGGCGTGTGCCGGAAAACAGATGGTTGGGCGAGGTAGTGCCGGCCGGGGTAGAAGCAATCCCGGTCAGGGCGGTCCAGGTGCCGGGGTAGTTAACTCGGCTGGCCGAGGTTATCCACCTCGGTATCCGACACAAAATCTCGCCCAGCAGCAGCAGCAAAATGTCGGGCATGTCCAGCAGCCGCAAGTTGTTGAGCAGGTGGCTAACCGCTATGATGATGGTTACTCGGCTATGGAGAAAGCCGGGTATCCGAGATATGAAGGTGCACTGGGATCCGGTTGGGACTCGCCAGTTGTCACCAAATGATGCACGCTACAAGCTGGACAAATTTATATGTCCGAGATGCTGGAAGAGCAAGGTCCACCTGGTCCGGCATGTTTTGGACCTCGGATCATGAGGGAACCACCGGTGCGGCACTTTCAGCTAAACCGAGGTGCAAAAACATATGACGGCAGCACCAAGCCAGAGGACTGGCTGACAGATTATGTGTCGGCTGTGCATATTGCGGGAGGTAACCGCAGATGGGCGGTGAGGTATATCCCGCAGATGTTGGAGGGGCCAGCCCGGATTTGGCTGAACAACCTGCGAGAGGGCAGTGTTGATTGCTGGCTGGACTTTGAAGAAGCATTTGTTAGCAACTTCTCCAGCACATACAAGAGACCAAACCGTCCTCAGCAGCTTGCGATGTGCAAGCAGAGGGATAATGAAACTGACCGGGATTACTTAACCCGGTGGAGTACTATTCGCAATTCCTGTGAAGGAGTTGTAGAGGCACAGGCCATATCTTGGTTTGCCCAGGGGTGCCGACACGGCTCCATGCTCTGGCAGAAGTTGCAGAGGGAAATGCCGGCCACTCTGGCCGAGACAATCCGGATTGCGGATAGCTATGCACTGGGTGATCCGATGCAACCTTTGCTGAACTCGGGAGAGCCGAGTAGAAGATACCCGGTGAACAACAGACCCGGGCCAGTCAGGCAGAACGATCGCCAGGACTTCGGTAACAAGAGGAGAGAACCGGATTACCGGTATGGCTCGAACCAGGTTGCAGCTGTAAACCAAGACCAGCCAGATGCCGGTAATAGCCAGCGTCCGAAGTTCAATGGCCCAGCATGGGGCCAGAATCAAGAAGGGAAGAGGCCATGGGGTGACCAGAAGCCGTCATTAACTTATGAGGCTATGTTGGATGGCCTTGCAGTTTCCACACCATCCGCGGCGAACCATACAACTCGGCAGTGCAGCTGGTATCAGCGCACAAGGGGGAAGGAGCCAGAGCCGGAGGAAATCAATGGGGGCACCTCAGAGATTCCCCCGAGGCAAAACTTGCCGCTTACCGGAGCAAATGCTATCCCGGTGATCCGCCAGTTCCGAGGCAAGCAGATCAAAGCCTGTGAATCAGTGAATGTCGGAGGGAAAACAACAACACTGGTCCCAGCAGGCAGGGAGAGTATCCCCAGGGAGATTACAGAGAAGCTCATCAGAGCTATGTGATATTTGTGACCGAGCCAACTGACAAGAAGAGCTTGCATCGGCGTGCACTGGAGGTGAACGCAGTTATGCCGGCAATACCGAAGTATTTGCACTGGTCCGAGCAAGAGATCACTTGGAGCAGAAGGGATCATCCCCGAGTTATGCCAACTCCGGGAGGTTATGCGTTGGTAGTGGATCCGACATTCTTCGGACCGACACTCAATACGGTTCACCCGAGTTCTCATTGATAATGGGAGTGCTATCAATATCATGTACCGAGACACCATGGTGAAGATGGGTATCTCGGCAAACATGCTGCAACCGAGTTCTACAACCTTTCATGGCATAGTGCCAGGTGTTTCATGTGCACCTATGGGCAAAATTTGGGTTGATGTGTTGTTTGGCACCAAGGACAACTGCCGAACTGAGAGCATCCAGTTTGAGGTAGTGGACCTCGAAAGTCCATACCATGCTTTACTCGGTAGGCCTGCACTGTCCAAGTTCATGATATCCACCCATGTGGGTTACCTCAAGATGAAAATGCCGGGTCCTAATGGCATCATCACTATCTCGGGTGATTACAAGCGTGCACTGGAGTGTGCCTCGGCTGGATCGTGCTTAGCCGAGTCACTGATCATCTGCAGAGAAGAAGAAGATCCATGAAGTGGTGGCATTGGCTCAGTCACGCAACTCGGTATGCCGGGTATGGCTAACCCGGAGCAGAATGCAACTTTCGAGGTGCCAAAGGAGACCAAGAAGATCAATGTTGACCCGGCATGTCCGGACCACAACGTCATCATTGGTACCGGGTTAACTGAGAAATAGGAAGGCGAGCTCAGTCACTTCCTCCGTGAGAACCGGGATATCTTTGCATGGTCAAATCAGGACCTGCCAGGTGTTCCGAGGGAGTTGGCTGAGCACTCTTTGTTCGTCAGACCGGATATGAAGCCGGTGAAGCAACCTATGCGACGTCTCTCGGATGAGAGGAGAAAGGTGATAGGTGATGAACTGGCCAGGTTACTTGCATCTGGGTTCATCATGGAAGTGCTGCACCCGGACTGGTTGTCTAACCCGGTCCTGGTGGAAAAGAAAAAAGATGACCCAATGTGGCCATTGTGTGGCGTATGTGTATTGATTACACAAACTTGAACAAGGCATGTCCTAAGGATCCATTCCCGCTGCCTCGGATAGATCAAGTGATCGATTCCACAGCCGGGTGTGAGCTGTTATCCTTTGTAGATGCGTATTCTGGTTTTCACCAGATACCACTGAACCCTGCTGATCAAATGAAAACTGCTTTTATCACCCCGTATGGGGCTTATTGCTATCGTGTCATGACCTTTGGTTTGAGAAATGCTGGTGCCACTTACCAGAGATGTATGCAAAAATGCTTGCATGATCAAATAGGAAAAAATGTGCAGGTGTATGTCGATGACATTGTCATCAAGTCTAAGGAGAAATCTCTGATTGATGATCTCCGAGAAACATTTGAGAATCTGAGGAAATTCCGGATAAAACTTAACCCGGACAAATGTACCTTCGGTGTGCCGGCAGGCAAATTACTCGGTTTCCTCGTGTCAAGCCGAGGTATCGAGGTGAACCCGACAAAAATCCGTGCTATTGAAAGCATGAGGTTACCGACATGTCTCAAAGACGTGCAGAAATTCACTGGATGTTTGGCATCTTTAAGTCGGTTTGTTAGCAGGTTGGGGAAAAGGCATTGCCTTTGTATCAACTCATGAAGAAAACAACCCACTTCGTGTGGCCCCCGCAAGCAGATGCGGCGTTCACCGAGTTAAAAAAGATGTTGGCAACTGCGCCGATACTGGCTTCACCATTACCCAAAGAGCCGATGTTGCTCTACATTGCAGCCACAAACCGGGTTGTGAGTGTCGTATTGGTAGTGGAGCGAGAAGAAGATGGCAAAACTGTGCAGAGGCCAGTGTATTACCTAGCGAGGTGATCTCGTTATCCAAGCAGAACTATCCGCACTACCAGAAAATGACATATGGTGTCTATCTGGCTGCTAAGAAGTTGAAACATTACTTCCAAGAGCATTCAATCACTGTGGTGTGGAGGCTCCTATCTCGGAGATCATTGGGTGTAAAGATGCAACTGGCCGAGTAGCCAAGTGGGCTATCGAGGTGTCCCCTTACACTCCTCACTATGAAAGAAGAGATGCCATTAAATCTCAGGCACTGCCGGATTTCCTGGTGGATTGGGCTGAAATGCAATATGAGCCACCACGGCCTGACCCCAATTACTGGAGAATGCACTTTGATGGATCAAGAACAAAAATTGGTTTAGGTGCCGGGGTAGTCCTTACCTCGCCAAAGCATGATCAGTTGAGATATGTGTTGCAGATTCATTTTGCGGCATCTAACAATGTGGCCGAGTATGAGGCACTTGTTCATGGGCTAAATGTGGCCAAAGAAATTGGTATTCGCCGGATAGAATGTTTCGGAGACTCGGATTTGGTGGTGCAGCAAGTCTCGGGAAATTGGGATGCTTTAGATGCCAACATGGCGTTGTATCGGTTTCATGTCCAGAAGATCTCGGGGTTCTTTGAAGGTTGCGAGCTCACGCATATACCTCGGGCTGAAAATGACGCCGCCGATGTACTGTCCAAGCTAGGTTCATCCCGGGATCCAATTCCACCCGGCATAGCCTTGGAGCATCTGAGGAAGCCATCAATCAAACCATCGCCGGAGTCCGAGTCAATTTTTATCCCGGCGAAACCGGAGTCTGGTGCTGTTCCCATGGACGTCGATGTCGGATGCATTTGGGAGAACCCGGGGACTGCTTGGCAGAACCCGGGGACTGGTTACTCAATCTCGGAAGAAGTAATGTCGGTTGACCTCATGGAGTGGATGATCGGTCTTTCCTGTGCGTCCTGTGCCGGAGTGGGCACAACCAATAATGGCATTTATGATGGATGGGAGTTTGCCAAGTAATGAAGTTGAAGCTAGGCAAGTGCAAAGAAGATCCAAGGCATACACCATCATCAACCAGAGTTATACAAGAGAAGTGTGACCGAGGTACTGCAGCGCTGTGTCGAGCCGCAAGAGGGCAAGAGATGCTCCTGGAAATTCATCAAGGAGAATGTGGTCATCATGCTTCATCAAGAGCCTTGGTGGCTAAGGTATTCCGGCATGGGTTTTATTGGCCCAGTGCTTTGAACCAGGCAGAAGATATCGTCAGAAAGTGTGAGGGATGTCAGAGGTTTGCTAAAAAGATCCACCTGCCAGCCTCGGCACTCAAGACAATTCCAATCACTTGGCCCTTTGCAGTTTGGTGCCTGGATATGGTGGGAGAATTCAGGCCAGCCCGAGGTAACATGACTCATATGCTGGTGATGGTGGACAAGTTCACCAAGTGGATCGAGGTAAAGCCAATCCGGAAGTGTGATGGTCACACAGCTGTGACCTTTTTGAAGGACATCATTTTGAGATATGGTTACCCCCATAGCATTATCTCGGATAATGGCACAAACTTTGCTGTGGGAGAGTTTGCTCGGTTCTGTGCGGATAAGAGAATTCGGTTGGACATAGCCTCGGTGGCACACCCTGAGGCAAATGGGCAAGTGGAAAGAGCAAATGCATTGGTGTTAGCCGGTATCAAAGCCCGGTTGATTGAACCACTGTTGCGAACTCCGGGATGTTGGATAGAGGAGATACCAGCAGTGCTGTGGGGTCTAAGGACCACACCAAATCGATCAACTGGCTATACGCCATTTTTTCTGGTCTATGGAGCAGAAGCGGTCTGCCGACCGACATGGAATATGACTCGCCGAGAGTGGCGCTGTACACTGAAACCGAGGCAAAAGAAGCTCGGGAAAATGATGTTGATTTGCTCGAAGAAGCACGAGAACTGACCTTATCTCGGTCAGCTATATATCAGCAAAATCTCCGACGCTATCATAGCCGGAAATCAGCCCTCGGGTATTCCGAGAGGGAGATTTGGTGCTGAGGCTAGTGCAGCGCAGTAAAGGCCGACACAAGTTGTCACCTCCATGGGAGGTGATACGTCTCCAACGTATCCATAATTTCTGCTGTTCCATGCTTATATTATACCATTTGCTACATGTTTTATATACACTTCGTATCACTTTTATGCATTTTATGGGACTAACCTATTAATAAGATGCCACAGTGCCAGTTCCCTGTTTTCTGCTGTTTTTGGTTTCAGAAAGTTACTTCTGGAAATATTCTCGGAATTGCACGAAACAAAAGGCCAGGTCCCTATTTTTCCAGCACCATCACGGAGTCCGAAGGAGAGACGAAGATGAGCCAGGAGGTGGCCAAACCACACCTAGGCGCGGCTGGGCCCACAGCCGCGCCTGCAGGTGGTTTGGGCCCCTCGGGGGTCCGCCGACATCGCCCCTTCGCCTATTTATTCCCCGAGACGCGAAAACCCTAAAACACCGAGCCATTCATCCAGAACATATTCGCTGCCGCCGTCGTCAACCCTAACTCGGGGGTTTCTGAAGCTCTTCCCGGCACCCTGCCGGAGAGGGGAATCATCACCGGAGGGCTCTACATCGCCATGCCCGCCTCTGGAGTGATGCGTGAGTAGTTCATCCTTGGACTATGGGTCCATAGCAGTAGCTAGATGGTTGTCTTCTCCACTTGTGCCATCATGTTTAGATCTTGTGAGCTGCCTATCATGATCAAGATCATCTTATTGTAATGCTACATGTTGTGTTTGCTAGGATCTGACTTATATTGATACCTATGTGGAGCTGAATATTATATTACCATGTCTATGTCATTTGTGATCTTGCATGCTCTCCGTTACTTGTTGAAGCCTTGGCCACGTGAATACTTGTAACTCCAAGAGGGGGTATTTATGCATGATAGTTGGGTTCAACCTCTATTTAACCTGGGATAGTGACAGCAAGTTCTAAGGTTGTAGATGTGTTGTTGCCACTAGGGTAAAACAGCAATGCTTTATTCAAGGATGAATGTATTGTTTACATTACGCACATTACTTAATGCAATTGTCTGTTGCTTGCAACTTAATACTGGAAGGGTACGGATGTTAACCGGAAAGTGGACTATTTAGGCATAGATGCATGCTGGATAGCGGTCTATGTACTTTGTCGTAATGCCCAAATGAATCTCATAGTAGACACCACAGCTCACACATGCATGTTATATGCACTTATCAATTGTCAATTGCCCAGCTGTAATTTGTTTACCCAGCATGTTAGTTATCTTATTGGAGAGACACCACTAGTGAACTGTGGACCCCGGTCCATTCTTTTACATCTGAAATACAATCTACTGCAATCATTGTTCTCTACTGTTTTATGCAAACAAACATCATTTTCCATTCGATACGTTTAACCCTTTGTTTTCAGCAAGCCGGTGAGATTGACAACCTCACTGTTAAGTTGGGGCAAAGTAGTTTGATTGTGTTGTGCAGGTTCCACGTTGGCACCGGAATCCCTGGTGTTGCGCCGCACTACACTCCTTCACCAACACCTTCGAAGCAAACCTCGTTTTCCTACTGGTCCGATTAAACCTTGGTTTCATACTGAGGGAAAACTTACTGCTGCACTCATCATACCTTCCTCTTGGGGTTCCCAACTGACGTGTGACGTACAAGCATTGTTTCTGGCACTATTAACCTAGAGCCACCAACACGTTTTCTGGCGCCGTTGCCGGGGAAAACAGAATTGCTTCTGCATGGGGAGTCTCTCACACCCAATCTCTTTACTTTGTTATTTGTCTTGCTTAGTTTATTTTTATTTAGTCTTGTTTGCTCTCTTTATCAAAAACACAAAAAAATTAGTTACTTGTTTAATTCAGTTTAATTTTGTTTTTCAAAATGAGTACTCCTGAGAACACTAAGTTGTGTGACTTCACTAGCACAAACAACAATGATTTCATATGCACTCCTATTGCTCCATCTGCTTCTACAGCAGAATTTTATGAAATTAAACCTGCTCTATTAAATCTTGTTATGAAAGAGCAATTTTCTGGTGTTAGTACTGATGATGCTGCTGCCCATCTTAATAATTTTGTTGAACTTTGTGAAATGCAAAAGTATAAGGATATGGATGGGGATATTATAAAACTGAAACTTTTTCCTTTCTCCTTGAGAGGAAGAGCTAAAGAATGGTTGCTTTCTTTGCCTAGAAATAGTATTAATTCTTGGACAAAATGCAAAGATGCTTTCATAGGGAAATATTATCCTCCTGCTAAGATTATATCCTTGAGAAGTAGCATTATGAATTTTAAACAACTTGATAATGAACATGTTGCTCAAGCTTGGGAAAGAATGAAATCTTTGGTGAAGAATTGTCCCACTCATGGACTGACTACTTGGATGATCATCCAAACCTTTTATGCAGGATTAAATTTTTCCTCAAGGAACTTATTGGATTCAGCCTCTGGAGGAACCTTTATGTCCATCACTTTAGGTGCAGCAACAAAGCTACTTGATGATATGATGATCAACTATTCCGAATGGCACACCGAAAGAGCTCCTCAAGGTAAGAAGGTAAATTCTGTTGAAGAAACCTCCTCTTTGAGTGATAAGATTGATGCTATTATGTTTATGCTTGTGAATGGTAGATCTCATGTTGATCCTAATAATATTCCTTTAGCTTCATTGGTTGCTCAAGAAGAGCATGTTGATGTAAATTTCATTAAAAACAACAACTTCAACAACAATGCTTATAGGAATAATTTTGGTAGCAACAATTATAAGCCTTATCCTTCAAATGGTTATGGCAATTCTTATGGTAATTCCTACAGCAACAATAGAAGTGTGTCCTCTGATCTTGAAGCTATGATTAAAGATTTTATTAGCACACAAAAAGCTTTCAATAAAACTGTTGAGGAAAAGTTTGAAAAAATTGATGATCTTGTCTCTAAAGTTGATAGTCTTGCTCATGATGTTGAAATTCTTAAACTGAAAGTTATGCCTAATGAAGTTAAAGATACTAAGTCATTTGCTACAGCAAATGCCATCCAAGTTCGAATTGATAATAATATTAGGATGTTGGCTGAGTTGCATGCTAGGTGGGAAAAAGAGGAAGAACTTGAAAAAGAGAATAGTATAGTTAGAGTTTGTACTATCACCACCACTAGTAATGCTAATGTTTTACATGCTAGTAAACCTCCTACTATTGATGGTAATGTTATTGGTGTTGATACTGTCTCTACCACTTCTGCTAAGCGTTTGAAATTGCCTAAAACTGCTGAAACTTTTTCTGATAAAAGTGCTGAAATTTTTCAAACTATTGGAGACAATGGTTCTGTCGGAGAATGACTCCCACGAAACAGGGGTAGTCAAGCTCGCGAAGAGAGTTCGTGTAAGGGGCTGAACACGTTGGTCAAACAACCCTCAACCTGCACGGCGACGGTGCTCGTCGAGCAAGTGGAGGGACATCACGACAGAGATGAACACCAGCCCGTACCCAGGTTCACGGCCCTCGTGTGGAGGTAATACCGCTACTCCTGCTTGTCTGTATTGCACTGCTTGTAGAGGTTACAGTACAATGAGCTTGCCGAGGGCTCTCTTTTGGCAATGGTGTACAAGGAAGGGAAGCAATGGTCTTCTTCTTCCTTGCGCGTAAGTGGCTATGCTGGAATGAGAATGCGATCCTTTGCTACGGTGCACCTTGTCCTCCTTTTATAGGCGCCCCGTGCTCCCTCCTTGCACTCGCTGTGGTAGGGCTGTCACGTGGCGCAGAAGGTGAGCGCGGTGCATCGCAGCCCGGTTGTCCATGGACGCGGTCCATGAGCGTAAAGCTGACTCCTGTAGCAGAGTACCCACCGTCCATGCAGGACGGCCAGCTGGGGCCGCAGAGGAACGTGGGGGTGCCCACGGTGACGTTGGCCTTGGAGCGTAGCGCCGGCCGGTCCCCTTATCACCAAAGAGGAAATCCTTGTAGTCCGGAGCGGGTGGCACAGCTTTTTGACCCCTTTAATCACCAAAATGGCAACTGCGGCGTCGTCGTCACCGCGCGCAGGGGCGCGCGTCACTCTGCGGCCGCTGCAGAGCCCATGTGCGCTCTGCAGAGGTTGCTTTGCAGCGAAGCGATCTCCACGAGGGCTTGGACGCCCTGTAGAGAATTCGGCGTTGACCTCTCCCCAGGGGAGATCTCCTTGAAGAGGGGGCAGCAGTGGATATGGCCTCCGCAGGCCTCTGCTGCCTCAAATGCCCTCGCGAGGCAATGAGCCTCGCAGGCTCTCCAGGCCGTAGGCTTGGTCCATAGCGAAAATTCGCCATCAAGTGTCGAGGGCCGTAGAGGACAGGCCCAGCACACCCTGGATTTCACTGGGCCGACAGTAGCCCCCGGGCCAATGATGGGCACGATGTAGTCCAATGGACGCAGGCGAATCGTCATGGGCCCAAAGTGTCCGGCCGGCCGAGACACGTGCAGGGCAGTTACGCCGCGATGACACGTTCTCCTCGGAGATGATGGGCGTAGTGGGGGGTCCCACCACGTCTGGTAACTGCTCTGAGGGGAATAAAGCCTGCAGCGCCGGTTCAGGCAGCAGTTACTGCATCATTTGCGCGCCCGTCTCCTTGCTCTTGACGCCTGCGCTCCTGTGTCTCCGGCACTCCTCCTCCTTCACCGAGCTCCGCCGCCCTTCTCTCTTCGACCATGGGTCCCAAGAAGGGCAAGGCGGCAATGGCGAATGTACCGGCCGAGGCGCAGCAGGAGGACGAGCTCGCGCCGGCGCTGGTGGGGACTCGCATCCACACTGCGGAGGCGCTGGACAAGATCCGGCTGATGGCCGCAGGCAAGAACAACGAGCACGGCGCCACCGTTCTGAAGGCGGCGCGATTCGGCAAGCTCGCGGCGGGGCTGTATCCCATCTTCTTCCCGACCATTTTCGCTGGTTTGGTGCCGCCATTTTCTCCTTTCCTGGAGGAGGTTCTGGCCTTCTATCAGATCCAACTCCTGCATCTGCACCCCAACTCCATCTTGATCCTCGCCATCTTCGCATATCTTTGCGAGGCGTATTTGGGGGTGATGCCTTCCGTGGCCTTCTTCCGGAGCTTCTATGCGCTCCGCTCCACGGCGCCTGGCGAGCGGTCTGGTTGTGTGTCCTTCCGCATCGCGGATGGGATGGGAGGTATCTACATCCCCATGTCCTGGGACGGCGACAAACCCGTCACACGGGTGACGAAGAAGGTGGACGATTTCCGCCAGCGGTGGTTCCTCGTGGACGCCAAGACGCAGAATTCCTTCTTCGACGTCCCTGAGGCGCCGCCTGAAGAACTCGAATTGGTCGAGTGCAACCCTTCAGAGCCCGAAGATTGCTGACTTGGTCGCACGCATGAAGCTCGTCCGCGACGCTGGCCTCACGGGGCAGATGGTTGCTGAAGACTTCGTGAGGCGCCGTATCGCCCTCTCCAGAAGCACACAAAGCCGATGTGGATGTATTCAGGCCCGGCGGACGCAATGCGGCTGCACTGCAGCTCCCACCTCCCTGACGTCGTAGCTTCCATAATGGGCATCCTCTTCACCGCCCCGGAGGTTCCTGTGCCGCGCAGTGAGCTCGCGAAGCCACTCCATCAGATTACCCCGAAGAAGCGCCTCGCGATCCTGGAGCTGATGCCGGAGTTCACCCCTCAGGGCCTGGCTGGGGAGGAGAAGAAGGAGGACGCGGCGCCCGTGGTGGAAGAGGACTGGGCCTCGGAGTCACCCGCCGCATCTGACGCCGATCTGGGCGTCACCTGTGGAGGGGCGAATCCCTCGGCAGGGGAGGCGAGCTCTTCGAAACCTGCTCCTCCGAGGGAGAGTTCTGGAGATTTCGTCCAGCGGGGACGAGGATTTCCTTGTGGCCCCTTCGCGCCAGGTCGCGGAGGGGGAGGAAGACAGCGATGAGGAGGCCGTAGCGGGACGCTGCGATCCCCGCTCCAAGGCTTTTCACGACAGGGCCGCCAAGAGCCCAGTGGGCACCCCTCTCAAGAGGAAAGCTGAGACTGCTCCTGAGGGGCCCGGCTCTGGAGCTGCTTCGTCGAGGTCGTGGCGGTCGTCCACTACGATGTGGGTCGACTCACGCGCCAAGTCATCTGGGTAAGCGTTGGCCCCTGTTTTGCATCTTTCGAGAGTTTTCTTGCTCTCCTCTTGATGGCCTTCATTGTTTGTTTGTTAGGGATCTTGTGACGGCAAAACGCCGGAGGCTCCGCAAGGCTGCGGAGGTCCGGGGCCTGGCCTCGGCAACCGTCGAGGAGCCTGTGGAGCCCTCAGCTGAAGAGGTTGCTAAGCCCGTAGTGACCGAGGCCTCGGAGCCGGTGGCGGAGGAGGCCACGAAGCCTGTGGCGGAGGAAGAGTAGGGCATGTGGTGGTTACGCCTCTGGCCGGAGCAGCTACTTCGTCTTCTACCGCGGAGGCGCGCCCCGAGGAGGAGGCGGTGGTGCGGACCACACCACCACGTCCCGTCACTCCACCAGAGCGGCAAGAGGAGGTCGCCGCGGAGAAAACGGGGAGCGGCTCGCCGGCGAAGGAGGGGCGACGTTGAGATGGGGGAGAATTACTCCGCCGCCCCAAGGCACCGACGCCGCGATGGAGGAAAATGTCCCTCCGCCGCCCCCGCCTAACGCAGATGCTGAGGGGGCGGCGGCTTCTTCTGGGTCGCAGCGGGCTCGGCGGCGGCGGACCCCACGGTGGCTGGGCAATCTTCCCCGCCCCTGAAGCTCGAGAGGAGGCGCCGGTTGAAGACGACGGTGCTGGAGCCCATGGCCCCAATGACGGAGAGGGCTCGCACACAGCCCCCAGGCCAGGTTGACCCGGGCCCAAGCTTGGAGGCTCCCACCCTCGAAACTAGTGCGCACGAGGGAGCCTCCATGTCTCGTGGAGTTCGCGGGCTCTGGTCCTGGGTGGCAAGCTGGAGCGGCGCTCGCCGCAGCTCTACCTTCCGCCTGGCGAGGGGTGCACTGGATGGGCTGGAGGCCCAACTCGCTCTCGAGGAGGCCGAGCTCGCCAGAGAGTACGACGAACTTGAGAGGGCGTGGACCCGCTTCTTCGAGGTCGTGGAGCAACGCCGCCACGACAACGAGGCCATGCAGGCGCAGCGAGAGGAGGCGCTGCGCTTCGCCAAGGAGGTCCGCGAGAGCGCGGTTCGCGAGGCTCAAGAGACCCTGGAGCCACTCCAGGCAGAGCGCCAGGCCGCTGCAGAAGATCGCGAGGCGGCCGCGGTGGAGCGCCAAGCCGCTGCCTCAGAGCGCGCGACCCTCGAGACCACGCTAGCCGCTCAGCGCCAAGAGCTTGCCGACCGCGAGGGGAAATTTGCTGCGGAGTCGGAGGCTACGCGGAAGTCTTTGGACCAACACCGCGTGTCCTTGGATGCCCGTGAGCAAGTACTGGCGGCGCGCGAAGCGGAGGTGCTCAAACGCGAGAGCGCAACTGCAGGCTGACAAGGAGCTGTCCACGCAGCGCGCGATCTTGAGGCGAGGGCAAACTGGCCGAGGCCATAGGCAAGCATGACGAGGAGGTGGCCAGGCACAAAAAGCTTGTAGAGAAGTCCAACGAAAGCTTGCCGCGAGGAAGGAAGAGGCTGAGAAGGATGCCGCCGCCAAGCAAGAAGAATACGCTCCGCCGTCGCCGAAGAATATGCCGGGAAGTTCAGGAAGCAGGAGGACCGCTTCAAGAAGAAACGCGCGGATGACAATGCCCGCATTGTTCAACTGGAGCACCAGAACGCCAACCTGAACTCCCGGTGAGGCGCGCCAGGGACGGTCGTCGCCGCGCGGAAGAGGCTCGCGAACGTGCAGATCAAGACCTCGCCTCCCTGATGGCTGATATGAGGGAGCTGGCGCAGGCGGGCCCTGCTGTGGAGCGTGCTGCAGAGGATGAGCACAGCGTGCAGGCGGCGCGGGTCCTGACGCAGCAGCGGGAGCGCGTGTTCAAGTCCTTGGTGACCCGGGGAACACTCTCGCGGGGCAGCTAGGAGTGGATGCTCCTGTTGTTCCCGTCAATGGGAACGCTGACGCCGCCACATACCTCGCCTACTTCGATCAGCTCTTCTGTGCTCGAGGGCCCTGTGGCGGAACTTGGCGACGTTGTTGATGAGGAGTGCCGCAAGCTCTTGACCGTGGCGATCGATCGCGTCTTCGCCAACCTCCAGCGCCTTCACCCCGGCTTCGACTACGAGTCAGTGACCGAGCCCATCGAGGGAGATCCAGCCTGGGAGCTCTCCAACTTGGTTCGAGAAGAAGTCAACGATTACGTCGACCGCTTCAAGAGGGTTGAGGCGGAGCAGGCCGCTGAGGAGGATGAAGGCGCCGAAGAAGAGAAGGCTGAAGAGGACGGCGATGGTGAACCCTCTGCCTAGGCCACTCCTGCAACAAGATGCGCTTGCGCAATTATCTTTGTTTTAAGACTTGTTTTAATTCACGCTGGCTTGTAAGATACTTTGATCGTATGCAAACATGTGTGTGTGTGCCCCTCGAAGGGTCCTTTATCCCTGTTCCATGTCTTTCTTCGCTCTACGTCGTCAGGACCCATCTCTTTGCGCTATGACACCGCCGCTACGGTATGCCGGAGCGTGACTCGGCAAGGCCGGGGGGTGTTTAAGGCTTGGAGAGGTAAGGGCTCTCGAGTCGCGGTGCTCGAGGGCTCCCCTTTGACGCACAAGCAGTCCATGGAGTGTGAGAGAGAAAAAACCGCTCGAGGGGCGACAGGTGCCCGTGAGAGGGAGAAAAACTTCTGAGGGCGCGAGCGCTAGACTTAGCTTGGAGACTTTGGCCTCGTAGAGGGCGTTGGCTTCCCTGATGGTGCGCTCCCTCTAGGGGTCGGAGCGTGACTTCTCGACCTTGGGGAGGACTCTTGTTCCCTGTATTGGTTAGAGAGGCAACCCAAAGCAGGCACATGGTAGTAAACACTCATGCGCGCTTATAGGCTTCCTCATGGTATCTCGCGAGGAGAGTAAGTACCAAGGTCCTTTGGTGAGGTGGCGTGTTTTGGGAGCAAGCCCATGGGCCAGAGCTCTTTGGGGAGGTAACAGGCGTGAGAGCGTGCTCACGTGCTAGAGCTCGGATCCTTTGGATTTTGCGGTGCTGTTGGGGTGCTCTTGAGGCACAGTCACCGTACTCAGCCCCCGCTCGCGAGGTGCGCATGGGGAAGAATATGAGCGCGAAATGAACTAAGATGATGAAAAGTAAAACTCACCACCAAAATATTACATAGCGGCGCCTCAGCGCAATGTTTCATTGAGAAACGAATTGGTTCATTACACTTGGTGTGACCAAGATAAAGTTTTCCATGTCGAGGCATGGGGACCACATTCAGTGGCTGAGACTCTTCACGGCCTGCGGCGGCACGTAATCAGGAGAGCTCAGAGGGGCTGGCCCTCGGGAGGAGAAGCTTTTGTGAAGCTTGGAGGTGAAGTTGTGTGCTTCCCTCTAGAGACAAAAAATGTCTGGCGTGACTATGATCACGGGTAGAACTTGCGTAGATGCGCGATGTTCCATGGATTCTTGACCGGAATGCCGTCCTCCGTTTCGAGGCGTACCGCGCCAGGCCTGGCGATGTGTGAGACCCTGTAGGGGCCTTCCCACATTGGCGAGAGCTTGTGGAGACCTTCCCTGGAGAGGATTCTCCTGAGGACGAGGTCGCCTGTCTCGAGAGTGCGCGGACGTATGTGGCGGCTGTGGTAGCGTCGCAGGTCTTGCTGGTACTTGGCTGCCCTGAGGGCGGCACGGCGGCGCAACCCGTCAAGGAGTAGCAGGTCGTCGCTGTGGAGGTCTGCTTGATCGTCCTCGTTGAAGGCAAGGACCCGTGCGGATCCATGCTTGATCTCTGTGGGGAGGACTGCTTCAGCTCCATACACGAGAGCAAATGGCGTCTCACCAGTGGGCTTCGTGGGGTTCGTGCGGATGGACCAGAGCACGGACGGGAGTTCGTCTATCCAGCCCTTGCCGTAGCCCTTCAGGCGATTGAAGCTTCTTGTCTTGAGGCCCTTGAGGACCTCAGCATTTGCTCGCTCGGCTTGGCCGTTGCTCTGTGGGTGAGCCACCGAGGCGAAGCAGAGCTTGGTGCCGAGGCTCTCGCAGTAGGCCCTGAAGATGCCGCTGGTGAATTGTGAGCCATTGTCGGTGATGATGCGATTAGGCACACCAAAGCGGCAGACCAGGCCTCTGATGAATTTTACTGCTGCCCTGGCCGGTATGCTGCGCACTGCTTCAACCTCTGCCCACTTGGTGAACTTGTCGACTGCCACGAAGAGGAAGCGGTAGCCCCCTTGTCTCGGGAAGGGTCCCAGAATGTCAAGGCCCCAGACCGCGAAAGGCCACGAGAGCGGGATGGTTTGGAGTCCCAGTGCAGGCTGATGAACTTGCTTGGCGTGGAACTGGCACGCATCGCAAGACTGGACGATGGTGGTGGCATCTTGAAGCACTTGGGGCCAGTAGAAACCGCTCCTGAAGACCTTGCCTGCCAGGGTGCGTGCAGAGGAATGGTGGCCACACTCTCCACTGTGAATGTCTCTGATCAGCATGCGGCCTTCCTCGGGGGGGACGCACTTGAGTGCAATTCCATTTGGGCGCTTGCGGTACAGGTCTCCCTCGAGGATGTAGTATGACTTGGCTTGTCGAGCCACTCGTTCTGCCTCCGCGTCTTCTTCAGGAAGGACTCCCTTCAGCAGGTAGTCTTTGAGTTCGTCAACCCAGCCTGTCTCTTGGTGCACCATAGCCAGCAGCAGACGCTCCCCTGAGGATGGACCGCAGTTGGGTGCCCCACCTATAGGAGGTGGTGGGAGTACTTCGTCTGTGCTTGCGGCTGCTGCTTCTTGTGGCTGCTTTATGGACGCCTTGGAGAGTCTCTCTTCAAAGACGCCGGCCGGCTGGGCCTGCCTTCGTGATGCTCGCTTGGCGATGTCATCTGCCTCTTGGTTCTCCTTTCGCGGGATGTGCATGAGCTCCATGCCCCTGAAGTGCTTCTCGAGCTTGCGACCTCTTCAAGGTAGGCGGCCATGTGGTCGTCTTTAGGCGTGTAGCTCTTGTTGGAGAAGTTAACCAGGAGCTGGGAATCACCCTTTATGAGTAAGTGCTTGACGCCAAGGGCGATTGCGGCTCTGAGCCCGGCGAGGAGGCCCTCGTACTCGGCGATGTTGTTGGAGATCTTGTCTATTGTGAAGCACAGCTGGATGGCGTAGTAGAGCTTGTCACCTTTTGGTGAGGTTAAGACAACGCCAGCCCCACCATTGCGGCAGGCGAAAGCTCCATCGAAGTGCGGTCCAGTGTTGGCATTGTATCTCTCCCGATGA